>PVKC010008318.1:0-28247 GCA_004027635.1 Crocidura indochinensis | reverse complement strand
CCCCGGTTCCCCATATGGTCCCCCGTGCCTGCCAGGAGCAACTTCTGAGCGAATAGCCAGGAGTAACCCCTGAGTGTCACCGGGTGTGTCCCAAAAACCAAAAAAAAAAATTTTGTTAAATATCACTTGAAAGTTTCAAATCTCAGCTAGAATGAGGTGAGAGACAAAATCCAGTCTTATCCTGAGAAACAAGAGCAATAATCAGTTATAGAATTAGAAATTTGGGGGTGAGAATGAAAAAGGCATTAATTATATTACAGGTGTTTAAAATTGATATAAAATACATTTCTAATTATTCTAATGAATTTTAATTACTAAGGTAGAGTCAATACTACAACTTAGACATTCTGTCCTTAAAATTTTTTTTTGTTTAGGGTCACACCCAATGGTGCTCAGGTCTTATTCCTGGCTCTGTGCTCAGTCTCATTTTTCTTGAGAATCAGAGGCCATTTGGGGTGCTGGGGAGAAGACCTGCATCTGCTGTGTGTAAGACGATTACCTTACCTACTGTACTATTTCACCAAACACAATTCTTTTATTAAAATTAAGCAGAAACAGACCAATAAGTAATTTGAAGAGCATGTAGCATTTGGTTCAGGTAGTTGGCTCACTTGTAAAGCACCTACCTGGAAGATAGGCAAGAGTCCATGAATTATATCCCTCAACATTTACTTCCCATCCCAGTATCATCCCAAACACTGTCAATGTGTAATCTCTGAGACTAGTGTATTACAAGAGTGAACTAGATAGCCAAGTGTGTGAGTATTGGGAAGAACTAAATATCAACACCAACCAATACTAGCAATAAAACTGAACGGAGGAGGGGAAAAAACTTGAAGTTTCCATTTAGTAGGTGATAAGAAACTCATTCCTTTGGCTGAGGCATTTTGCATTTAAGTTGATCTATTATAAAATTAATACAAAAGTATATCTTGTCTCAACACTTTTATTCCTAATAAAATTTTATCCAATACCATTTGTGATTTTGATAGTATATTTTGATAATCAAATATCATGACATCACATGTGCTACAAAATTATCTAGAAAGTTTCCCCTACTTTTTCCAAATCAGAGCTACCATACCCTTTTATCTCCACATACATTCACATAATTATCAAAATATCAAATAACCATGTAAATAGTGAACTGTTCTTAATAGTTTGTGAAAAAATGTTACATTTGTTTTCCTCAGACTGTAAAATTTCCCCATAATTCTAAGTAACAGCAGAAATAATAAAATGATTTTTTAAAGGTGCAATTTAATTTTTTTAGAACTATTTCTTCTCTAGCCTTAGAAGATTAGTTTTCAAAGCAATGGTAAAATCATTGATGTGAGTCTTTTCAAGTTAGAAGGAAAAAAAAACTCTTAAATACCAAACATTTGCTCTTTGGACCATAGCAAGAAGAAAGGAAGAGGCCAGCCAGGCACCATCTAAGAACAAAGTATATCCAGGTAGTTGTCAGCTAACATGGGATCTCTTTCCAGATCTTTTTATTATTTGAAGTTTTTTTACTTGAAAAAATTTACTTTTTTTTATTAATCTTTCTAGTAGGAATCTGCCAGTTTTTCTGCATGACTTGCTTCATAAAATCATGTGAACATTATACAAAGCAGAATCTAAAATAAATGCAACTTTGTATCCTCAATTTCTCTGACATTTAAAAGTATGCATCACAAAGTTAAGTCATTTTAGTTTTTATAAACATGCCCAATGAGCATGACTTTTTCAATATAAAATTAAAGAAATATATTCAAATATAGAAATATGAGCTAATTACAGTAATAATTATGTATTCACTAAACAGATTATAAAAATATTTTCAATTAAATTCAACCTACTTTTATTTCCTCATGAAAATCCAAAAATGTATTAGTATAAGAATAATTTAAAATAATTGGAAAAGAACAATAGAAGAGAATTTCTTCTACCTCTAATTAGAATATATTATAAAGTATCATCAGCATGATTATGAAGCAAGTCATTAGAACAGAATAAAAATTCTGGAAATATTTTCAAATAAATTAAGATCTTAGTGTATGATTAAAATAAGATATTTATCATAAAAGAAACTAATAATGTTTACTAACTAAATGCAAAAGAATTTCTACACATAAAAATATAATTTATAATTTATAAGAAAAGACAGGGCTGGAGAGATAGTACAACAGATAAAGTGCTTGCTATGCATTTGACCAACTCATTCTTGATCTCTGTTGCCACACTGCAAGCCCTGCCAAGAGTAAGCCCTGAACACATATCCAGGAGTAAACCCTAAGATTTGCAGATAGATAGATAGATAGATAGATAGATAGATAGATAGATAGATAGATAGATAGATAGATAGATAGATATAGTTTTAATAGTTCAATAAAAATGGGATCTGCAATTTATAAAAGAAAAACAAATAAATCCTGGGCGCTATTTCCTTTGAGGTGCAGAAGCTTCTCGGCTTAATATATTAAGGAAATAGCGCCCAGGATACAAGAGCCACCCACTGAGTGGGAGAAACTATTCACCCAATACCCATCAGATAAGGGGCTAATCTTCAAAATATACAAGGCACTAACAGAACTTTGCAAGAAAAAAACATCCAATCCCATCAAAAAATGGGGAGAAGAAATGGACAGAAACTTTGACAAAGAAGAAATACGAATGGCAAAAAGACACATGAAAAAAATGCTCCACATCACTAAATCATCAGGGGGATGCAAACCAAAACAACTATGAGGTGCCACTTCACACCACAGAGAATGGCACACATCACAAAGAATGAGAACAAACAGTGTTAGCGGGGATGTGGAGAGAAAGGAACTCTTATCCACTGCTGATGGGAATGCCGCCTAGTTCAACCTTTATGGAAAGCGATATGGAGATTCCTCCAGAAACTGGAAATCGAGCTCCCATAGGATCCAGCTATACCACTCCTAGTAATATACCCTAGGAACACAAAAATACAATACAAAAATCCCTTCCTTACACCCATATTCATCGCAGCACTATTTACCATAGCAAGGCTCTGGAAACAACCAAGATGCCCTTCAACAGACGAATGGCTAAAGAAACTGTGGTACATATACACAATGGAATACTATGCAGCTGTCAGGAGATATGAAGTCATGAAATTTTCCTATACATGGATGTACATGGAATCTATTATGCTGATTGAAATAAGTCAGAGAAAGAGAAAAACGCAGAATCGTATCACTCATCTATGGGTTTTAAGAAAAATGAAAGACATTCTTGCAATAATAATTTTTAGACATAAAAGAGAAAAGAGCTGGAAGTTTCAGCTCGCCTCATGAAGCTCACCACAAAGAGTGAAGAGTTCAGTTAGAGAAATAACTACATTTTGAACTGTCCTAATAATGAGAATGTATGAGGGAAGTGGAGAGCCTGTCTAGAGTACAGGCGGGGGGTGGGTGGGGAGGAGGGAGATTTGGGACAATGGTGATGGGACCGTTGCACTGGTGATGGGTGGTGTTCTTTACATGACTGAAACCTAAATACAATCATGTATGTAATAATCAAGGTGTTTAAATAAAATATTAAAAAAAAGAAAAAGAAATAAAATAAAACATGAATTTACCTACCTAAAAGGTATTTGCAGCATAGCAGTATGGTGTTTGCCTTGCACATGCGGGTGGTCCTTTGATTCCGGCACCCCATATGGACTCCTGAGCCTGCTAGGAGTAATTTCTGAGCACAGAACCAAGAGTAACCTCTGAGTGCTGCTGGGAGTGATCCCCCCTCAAAAAAACAAAAAAGTGGGAAAGTTCTCATAGTACTATTAGAATCAAACTGATAATATATTTTGATAGATAATATTTATAATAATATAATCACGCTTTTTGTGCAATTCTCTTTTAGAAATTCATGATAAAGAAGTATTAAGGAATAGAAATAAATTCAAATCTCAGGGGTTTTTTTTTGGGGGTCACACCCGGCAGTGCTCAGGGGTTACTCGTGGCTCCATGCTCAGAAATTGCTCCTGGCAGGCACGGGGGACCATATGGGGCACCGGGATTTGAACCGATGACCTTTTTGCATGAAAGGCAAATGCCTTACCTCCATGATATCTCCCGAGCCCCAAATCTCAGGTTTTTAAACTGATATTAAAAATATTAAAAAGAAGAAAAAAAGAACATATGGACACATCCCACAGCTGCCACCATGTAAGCTTATTTGCCTTGCTCCACAGATTCATGACTAATTTTGGAAGAGATGCAAGTCAAGCCTCTAAAATTCATAGCTACACCAATCTCCTGGTTGAAACTTGGAAGCATACCTTGGGAAGGCAATAGACAAGTTCTCAATCTGACAAAACCCTGACAACCACCTCAAACCCCACAGCACTGTCATGACAATGGGCCAACTAAACTCTGCAGAGACACCAAATCAAATTCCAGGTCTTTGGAGCTGAAAATTCTGGGGTCATCTCAGTGTGTAGGCAGGCAGTCTTCCCACCTCACTGTAGGAAAATTAGCAACCACACATACATCCACATTAGCCTTCTCGTAAGCTCGTGGTCCCACTCTCCCAAGTTCTGGATTTCTGGGGCATGCAGCCATATACACAAAAACACAATACTTGCAAATTCTTCAATACTGACAGTCCAGTAGAAGCAAACCAAATTAGATGAAAAAATAGCACAGAAGTCAAACTATTAAATAAACTTAATAAACAAAAACAATAATACAAAAGAATCAACTAGCAACAAATAGCTTAGACCATGATTTAATAACCCCATTGGGAGATATGAAAATTTTCTTTCACTGAAGTATTTTTCTTTAATTCCATGAGCCAATTAGTTATTATAGGAAATATAAAGTAAATTATTTTGTGCATACTAATGGGGTAAGCTTGAGGGCAGGTGAAAATCTGAGAATAATAGTGGAGGCAAGGTTATACCAGTGGTGGGAAACAACTACATTATGAACAACTTTATAAACAAATATGTTTAAATAAAATGTGAAATAGATTGTATGTGTACATATACAAGAACAGAATAATGACTTGAAAATTTATCAGAGTCAATGATGTTTAAATATGAATTTCATGATATTTTTTTCAGTTGCAGAAACCTCAAAATAATTATGGTGTGGAACTGAAGTGAAAGTACAGTGGATATGGTGCTTGCCTGGCATGCAACAAATCTGGGTTCGATCCCTGACTTCCGAAGGTTCCCAAAGTCCATTAGGAGTGATCTCTGAGCGGAGACAAGAGTAGGTCCTAAGAACAGTTGGGTGTTGCTCCTAGTCCAAAATAAGAAGAAAAAGAAGGATGGTCTATCCAGTGGTCGGCAACCTTTTTTTTCAACTGAGCCAAATTTCACCAAAACCACGATTGAAATTTATTTTGAGAGCCACACAAAGCGCGCACTGACAGAGGCTAGGAGCAGAGTCCTGACTCCTGGAGTGGCCGCCCAGCGCACAGAAGAGCCAAATTAAAAGTGTAAAGAGCCACATGTGACCACTGATCTAGCCTTACTTCTTTAGAAAATTTAAAATGAAATACGTGAATTTGAAATATAATTGTGAAATTAAAATGTTTTTACTTATGGAAGATTATTTTTATTTAATTTAATTTACTCTTTCTGATTCATTTTTCAATATTATTTTATTTATTTATTTGGTTTTTTTTTGGGGGGGGGTCACACCTGGCAGTGCTCAGGGGTTACTTGTGGCTTTATGCTGAGAAATCGCTCCTGGCAGGCTCGGGGAACCATATGGGTTGCCGGGATTCGAACCAATGACCTGCATGAAAGGCAAATGCCTTACCTCCATGCTATCTCTCCGACCCCTCAACATTTTTTTTTTTGTTTTTGTTTTTTGGTTTTTTTTTGTTTTTTTTTTTTTGGGTCACACCTGGTGGTGCTCAGGGGTTACTCCTGGCTGTTTGCTCGGAAATAGCTCCTGGCAGGCACGGGGGACCATATGGGACACCGGGATTTGAATCAACCACCTTTGGTCCTGGATTGGCTGCTTGCAAGACAAACGCCGCTGTGCTATCTCTCCGGGCCACCCTCAACATTTTTATAATTAAAAAAAGTTTCATTGTGTGGACTGGAGCAATAAGTAAAGCAAGTAGGGCACTTGCCTTCAAACTACCCACCTGTCTTCAATCCCTGGTGTCCAATATGATCCACTAAACCCTGAAGGAGTGATTCCCTGAACAAAGAGCCAGGAGCAAGCATTGAGCACAGCTGGGTGGGATGAGATGCTTGCCTTCCATGCAACTGACCTTAGACACATGCCTGTACTACATATGGTCCCCTGAGAACAATCAAGGGTGACTCAGGAGCACAGAGCCAGGAATAAGGTCTGAGCACAGTCTGATATGAATCCAAAACAAAAAAATTTACCTGCATCTGTGTGTATGAGTGAGTGAGAGAGGAGAGAGAGAGAGAGAGAGAGAGAGAGAGAGAGAGAGAGAGAGAGAGAGAGAGAGAGAGAGAGAGAGAGAGAGAGAGTTCTACTTTGGCAAAAAAAAAAAAAAAGAAAACATACCTTTACCAAGTGGTTAATTTAATGGAACGTGGTTCTGGAAGCAGTTATTCTCTTCAAAGAGATATTAAGGTTTAGTTGGTTATTTTTTGGGGGTGATCTGGGGCCTCATTTGACTGTATTCCTAGCTTTGTGCGCAGGGATCATTCTTGACAGGTTTTAGGGACCATAATGTTATGGGAGTTAAACTTGGGTAGACTGGGGCCGGGCGGTGGCGCTGGAGGTAAGGTACCTGCCTTACGGCGCTCGCCTTGGATGGACCGCGGTTCGATCCCCCGTGCCCCATATGGTCCCCCAGGCCAGGGGCGACTTCTGAGCGCATAGCCAGGAGTAACCCCTGAGTGTCACTGGGTGTGGCCCAAAAACCAAAAAAAAAAAAAAAAACTTGGGTAGACTGTGTTCAAAGCAAGCATATTACCTACTATCATTTTGCTTCAATAGAAATTCTCTATAAATTTTCTTCATGACTTTTAAAGGTTTTGACATTTTTTTATTTTTGTTGTTGTTCTTGTTTTTTGGGGAGTCACACTCGGTGACATTCAGGGGTTACTACTCCTCACTATGCGTTTAGAAATTGGTCCTGGCTTGAGGGACTATATGGAACACTGGGGATCAAACAGAAGTCTGTCCTAAGCCCAAGGCAAACACCCTATCACTTGCACCATCACTCTGGCCCCTAAAGCTTTTGAAATTTTTTGAAACAATCTCTGATTAAACAGAATTTCATTAGGCAGAAATTCTTCCTTTTTTTCTGTCCTCAGTAACACTGATTAGGAAGAGTTAAGTAAAAACAAAAGTGTGGGGTATATCTGTTTTCTGATCTTTTCTTTGTGCCTTTATAAATATTTTAACTATTCATCCCATCATGATTTCTTTTGGTATATATCTTGTAAAGTGAAGTGTAATTGCTTATTTTGAAATTTATGACTGCTAAGTGCATCATTTATCTGCAACTTTTCTTGACTCTTGTGTGGACGAAGTGAGAAAAAGAAAATCTGGAATGGAGATGCTGAAAATAAATACACAGTTATCTATCTAAAATGACTGATTTGCCAAAATGTCACTTATTTCTGATGAAGTAACATAAACTGATCATTTTATTTTATTTAAAAATATATAAACTTAAAACTGATGGGCAGAATGTTGCTAGCTTCCTGCAAGCACAAGAAGAGTAAATGGAGTCTTAGAGAGATTAAGGAAAGAGATGGACACTAGAAGACAGCAGAGAAGGGGCACTCAGTAGGACAGCCTGTCCTCGACCAGATCACATGTTTGTTAAAGGTAAAAATGTTGAATTCATTTTAGAAATATGAGTTTTAGAAAGAAATCTAAGACTTGCTGACTGTATATATAAACCCCAAAATTATATATGAACCAATTTTAAAAGAGAGTAATATGACTTTTATAATAAGATCTTTATAAATAACATTTTAAAATATGTTTTAACATGTATATTTCTTGGAAACCAGATACATCTGAAGTTCTGTATAGTTAAGACCATTATACTAAACTTCTGAATTTAATACACATAGATAGCAGACTTCAGACTCTACACAGGACACAGATCAGCAAAATATTGGTCAACTTTTGACAAATCACATCGATCTCCAGATTACTTAACACCCTGGAAAAAGAATCTTCCACAGAGGAAACTTCCGTAAGAAACAAAAATGCTACTTATCAATATTTGAATCTGTATTTTCAAACTAGCATGGGGCTAGATAAAATATTATCAACAATATGCTGTTTTATATAGTTTCTTTTTTATTTGTTTTTTGTTTTTCAGGCCACACCCATTTGATGCTCAGGGGTTACTCCTGGCTAATCACTCAGAAATTGACCCTGGCTTGGGGTGACCATATGGGATGCCTGGGGGATCGAACCATGGTCCTTCCTTGGCTAGTACCTGCAAGGCAGATACCTTACCTCTAGCGCCACCTCACCGACCCCTTTATATAGTTTCTTTAACTATCCTATACCTAAGATGTTATGGAAAAACTAAGATTTATAGGAGATAAATAACTTACGTTGGGTTAGAAAGATAGTACAGTGGGACTTGTACATCGCAAGCCTGGTTCAATTCCTAGCACTAAATATGGTCTCCCAAGTTTTCTAGGAGTTATCCATGAGCAGAGGAATAAACCCTTGGGCAGTGCCAGGTGTGGCCTTCAAACAAAACCTAGAAGAATAACCTCTTACTAAAATTTCAAGCTTATATTCTCCTTAGAGTACAGTGTTCAGAAAGGTTCCTATCATGCCAACTCTTTGATTGTTCTGTCTTCTATGTTACATTTAATTTGTGCAGGTAGGAGAGACAAAGAATTTGGTCTCTACAGTGCTTAACAGGTCCTATCAATCAGGATTGGACCAAATATATACACCTTCATCAAATACTTTTCACTGGAAGATTGAGAATATTTTGATTACAAATCTGAACTTATCATCTACGATATTTTAAGTGGGCCAGTAGTCTCATAATAAAGTGAAAATAGTATGAAAGGTATTTATTGCTGAATCCCATTTCTATCTTTCTTGAAGACAGTATTTATCTATTTGGAATTTGTCAGTGAAATTCTATCATTGGAGTTCACCAGGCCTCAAAAAATTGCCAATATCTGCCTCTTTGTTTGTGTGCACTGAGCAAGGGGAAGGTTGATTTGTGAAATTCTCGAGAGTCTGGGACCTCAGATATTTAAGTCTAGAAACTTAAAATTCAACTCAGACATGCTATTATCAAAAAAGACATGATTAGTAGTGGTGTAATGCTATGAAGTGAGTGAGGGAGTGGTTGAGAATAAGAATATGCACTACTAAGGGGTAAAAGTTGGATTTATATATTTCAAAAGGGGGGTCATTTTGAGCCCTTAAAAAGAGAACCTTGCCAGCAAAAGAAATGGCAGGCCTCCAACATGCCAAAGGCCTTTTTAACTAGGCCTAGGAGGGGTGCGGAGCTTAGGTCATCCCAGCACCCTTCCATCTCCTTCCTCCAGAACTCCAGGGCTACCCTTGGGCTACCCACCCAGGGGGCCAGTGAGCTGGGTACCCAGCGAGGAGTTTAAAGGTGACCCCAGGCTTTCCCCATTTTCCACACAGCTCTGGAGGGAGATATTTGGGTAGGGGTGGTGAACTTCTGGCCTTGCAGCTCTTGAAGGATCTCTTTCCTTCCTGGGAGCCGGTTTTGCCAGCATGATGAATGGCAGCTCAAGAGCACAAGAGGTGCTGGCTACAAAAAGTCACAGGCAACTGTCTTTCCTACCCCTGTCCATTCTGTTTTGTTTTTTTTTTTGTTTTTGTTTTTTTTTTTTGTTTTTGGGTCACACCCGGCAGTGCTCAGGAGTTACTCCTGGCTCCATGCTCAGAAATTGCTCCTGGCAGGCAAGGGGGACCATATGGGGCACCGGGATTCGAACCGATGACTTTTTGCATGAAAGGCAAACGCCTTACCTCCATGCTATCTCCCGGGCCCACCCCTGTCCATTCTGAAACTGCGTGGAGGCTAGTGTCCCCGCACAGAAAGTATGGACAATTATTTGGATATAATTGGATTTAATCTGTCATATACAGAATGTCTAAGTTGTATACTTTCCTTACCCCATTGGCTCACCTCCCAGAAACTCATTTTTATTCCTTTACTCCCTCACTCCCACCACCTATTACCCCACACTTAACCATTTTTATCCTCAGTTCTTGGCTCCCATTGAAGCACATTCTTATCCCTACCCAAGCTAGCTGCCAACCAGCTACTAAATTGAAAAAAAAACAAAATAGACTCTCAGACTGAGAAGAAACCAGTACTCTATTCCTACTTATCTACTCTCCTGTCCTCCACCTTCCTTCACTCTGTAACTGTGGTTGCTACCATACTAGGTTTCTGCTTAGTTCCCACTCAAAGGCATTTCCCGATCTGGAACTGCTGGGAGTCATTTTGTAAACTCAGAAGGTCAAATCACAGACCAAAGTGATGTCTAGGACCCAGCACCCTCCTCCTGACTATTTCTAATGACATAAAAGGGACATGCATATCTCCTTTGAATATCCTAGATGTATTCCCTTAAGCGCTGTAACTCTTATTGGATATCCCCTTATGCAGTGACAATTTTGTCCATTGTTTTTTGTTTGTTTGTTTTTCTTTCTTTCTTTGTGATCAGTTCAACAAGAAATTCTGGTAGTCTTTCACTTTAGAATTCATGTTAGAACCAAGTTAAGGGGATTGTTGGACTTGTTCCCTCTGCTCCCCAGAGGCACCAATAATATATTGTGGCATTGTTCCTCTTTTGCAGAGGTGCATTAAAATGGGAAAATACTACATAAGAAAACAAGTATATTATTAGTTATCTATTATCTAATAGAGATAGGAACACAAATTTTGTAATGCAGTTAGGCCTTATACCCTGAACACTGGCATAATGACTTAGCTCAGGCCTCTGAAGAATGGGCATTGCCCATACACCCCTGAACCATTGACCATCTACAGAAACAACCACAATTGTCTACAATATCACCAGGAAGCAGACTTCTACCAGGGAAGACCCTACTGCTACTCTGGCATTGACTTTACTCCAAGGAGTGTTCCCTTAACAACCAGATGATTCAGCAACAGCAATAACTTGCTTGCAGGGCAGAATGCTCCATATCTAAATGGTGAGGTGAAACCAGGGACACTTCACATCTTGACTTCGATGAAACACAGAAACCACACAGAAACCAGAATCTTTAACTACAGAAACTGAATACCAACAACTAATGTGTGAAAAAATTTTGCAGTGACCACAGAGAATGACTCAGGGGTTGGACAACCTTGTATGCCTGGAACCCAGAGTCAGTCTTATGCCAGAAAACTTTAGGGTTAAGGTCTCCTTCTATTTAGGCTAAAACATTTTTTTCCATTTTACCCATATTTTGCTGGGCCAATGCAAAAAACAATTGCCACTTTCACACCGTTATTACTGTATGTTATTACTATTTATTTTTTAACTCTTATCCTTAAAAAAAAAAGAAGGGCTTACTAAACTTTCTGCTGGTGCTTTAATGAATTCAATAATTTTCAATGAGTCAATAATTTTCAAAAATATTCTTTCCTTTCTCTTCCATCTCTTTAATATTTCTTTTAATTTTCTATTTTTAAAAAAATTGCTGCTTTTGGTCTCCCTAAAAATGTATTATCAATTATGTCAATATGTAATGCATTTTCTTTAAATAAATTGATTTAAAATAAAAGAGAACTAAGAATTTTAAATAAATATTTAAATACTGTCTTTATTGAATTAGATGTTTTTTCTGTCCTTTCTTTGTAACTCCAAATCACCAAACATTTACATCTAAGGGGACAAAGTAACCTAATTGAAACCATCTCAGTGATGCATCCATTTTTCTATTTAACACCTTTTTCTTTCACTCTACTTTTCATTTCCTGCCTGAGTTCACATGGTTCATTTCTTGTCTTTTTTAATAACTGCCCAAATTATTACTATTAGTAATTTGGGATGGGCAAAGAGAAACATAAATAAGGGAAATGAGTTTCCATGGCAACCATGGCCAGGTGAGATAATTTTAAAATCCTTTCAATGGTTGTTTTATTAGCTCTCTCTTGAGAATCTGTACTCCTATTAATCCATTTATGGTCTAAGTATTCTTTAGCTGATGGCTTTAGCTGATGAGGATAGTGAGGATACTAGTTTATCGTATTTACTTATATAAGTGAAAGATATGCCTGTCTCCTTCATAGAGTGTGCTTTTGATTCTCCAGCATTCCTCTAGAGTTCCATGAATTCAGTCTTTATAATGACATTGTTTATCTCAACTCTGTGCCTCTGAGAGGGGATGACACATGGGAGCAAGTGTAAGTCAGGAGGGTCTAGGTAATATCACTAGGTAAAGTAAACAGCTCCTGTGAAAGTTGATTTCATGTGTCAACTTGGCTAGGCTATGTTATTCAGTTGTCAAACACGTGTCAAGATGTTGCTATGAATGCCTTTTCTAGATATTACCTAACATTTGAATCATCAAATTCCGAGTAAAACTTTTTATAATGCAATCACTCTCTATAATATGTGAACCGCAGGTGAAGACCTTAAATGAAAAGACTGTCTCCTCCAATGGAAAGAATTATTCTTCTAGAGAACCAGCCTTCAGATTCAAAATTGACTTTGAACAGAATTTACAGCTTATGGGACAAGTCTAAACATTTTTTAACTTGACAAAACTTACAATTACATAAGCCAATTTCTTAAGATAATACATTAAACTTAATCACATATGATTTATGATTATAGATATCATAAAATATATTTTATTTCCTCTTAATTATTTTTTATTGGAGATCCTAGTAGGGACTACTGCAAATCTCATTGGCTTAGCCTAAAAAAGTGTTAAATTATTTTTCATGTCACATGCCTTATTTAAGTTAGCAGAAGACTCAATTTTATTAATTGTCAAAAAAAGACCAACTAAGTAGGCTCCATCTAAATATGTGCTCCCATGATTAGAATAGTAAGATAAAGGTGACATGGTAAATCACCCAGTGACTCTTGACAGTTTCCATCTGGAAGATATCCCTGCTCCTTTCTGTTGAATTTTATTTGTTTAAGTAAATCTTATGGTCATCTTAATTTCAAAGGAAACAAGGAGGTGTAATTCTACCAAGTGCCTGGAAGGAGAAAAGTTAGAAATACTTGATGAGCAGCACTAATGACTATAAGTGGACATTAATGGAGTCTCTTGCTCTATTTTTACATTAATTAGGATATGTGAATCAAGAAGATGCATTTCTTTGTTTCTATTGATTCTATGAATATTGGAAGGTGACTAGTTTTGTTTAAGCATCATCCCCTATATTTCTCTAAATTGTCAGTAGAAAATAACATTTTTCCTTTTTTCTTTCCTCTCCTCTAATGACTGCAAGAATGCACAGCTTTCGTTCAATAGTTTCAATATCTCTTTACATCTTTCTACATTTATGCCAGACATCTCTCAGTTTTGCTTTTTCTATTCCCTTACAACCCAACATAAATTTTTTTCTAACACCTTTTTTACTATATTTAAATTTATATTTATTTATTTATTTATTTATTTATTTGGTTTTTGGACCACACCTAATGGTGTTCAGGGGTTACTCCTGGCTGTCTGCTCAGAAATAGGTCCTGTCAGGCACGGGGGACCATGAATTCGAACCAACCACCTTTGGTCCTGTATCGGCTGCTTGCAAGGCAAACACCGCTGTGCTATCTCTCTGGGCCCTAAATTTATATTTAAGTTATATTTAAAATTTATTTTAACATAATTTACATCTTTTCATATTCTCTGCCACCACCCTATTACAAGCTACAGTCTTCTCTATGTGGGTTTTGCACTAAAGCCTGGGACTGACTTCCCAGTTTCTTATGTCTTTTCACTTCAATCAATTTCCATAAATCATCTAAGGCAATATTGAAGTATGAGAGATATAGCTTAGTTTTTTAGGAAGAGAACAAGATCTAAGTATGCCTGGGATAAAATTCTTGCTCTGCCACTTTCTAGGTTTGTTTTACTTTGCCAAGTTACCTCGCAGTACTGTACCTTGGTTATGGTCACAATGTAAAGTGGTAAAACCAATAATAATACTTGCCTCACTGAGTTGTTATGTGACAAAAGTGAGTTAGAACATACAAACACAGAGAATGTTGTTGGCACAGAGTAAGTAATGCAAATGTTTGTTATTTCTTTATTGGAAGTTTCTTACAAAAATATAATTTGCTTTCCAGAACACTTTATCAAAATCCAAATACAAAATCTGACACTATGGTAAGTGATTCATAATTATCTTGTGGCTATAATGAGTAAATGAATTTATGGCTCTGGGAGACAGAGTCTAATCTTGCTCCTTGTGATCTCAGCCTCTACTGTTTACATTTCTTAGCTCAGGGATGAACCTAATAATGACTTGTTTCTACTAAGCAGAGAATAGCAAAGATGAAGGAGTGTCATTTTTGAGGTCAAGCAACCGAATTTTGTGCTTCAGTCTTGCACACTCCCATTCTTCCCTATTCTATCTATAATCACTCTGACAAAATCAATTCCCTTTTGGAAATAGAGAGAGGTCAATAGAACAAAAAGTGTGTATGGAGCACAGGTCCAATATATTATATAAACAGACTCCTAATAATGGCTACTGAGGACACTCAAAGGTGGACCCTTCTGCAGTCTCCCTGGCAGAAAGAGACTTATTCCCTTGATGAGAGAATCCAGAAAGGAAGCACCTAGATTTCTGACTCACAGATTAAGCAGAAAATAATTAATATGCAATAATAAAGAAATCGATGTATGAGAGAATGAGTTGAATATTCAGGAAGACATTTTAAAACCCTGAACTTGTGATAGAGGGCCCTGTTCCCTGTGTTCCTGAACAGTGAATCTCCCTCAAATTTCCCTTTGTGTCTGTATTCTCATATCTTATTTACACTTCACAAACAATTAAACAACAATTAAAACTCTAACTCTCTTATTTAAATGTGTGAAATTCATCGGTAGCCATCTTGCCTTGAATAACTCTCATCGTTCATAAAACAGAGAGAATGGTATCTCCTTCATGAAATTACTGTGAGACTTGGGGCCTTTTTCCTGTTGAGTGCTAGTGACAGCTTTGGCACATTTTAAAAAGTTCACATACAACCAATGTGTCTTCTATCACAAGTTCAGGGTTTAGAATTCAATGGAGTGTAAGTATCTTCCTTATGGAAATGAATTCGGATGCATTTCTTCCCAGAAAAAAAAATCTTAATTCATCTGTGAACTTTCATGTCGGACAAATAATTTGTAGTGTTCAAAGGGCAGCAAATCTAATGAGGATTTTAAAAAAATGGTTTAGTCTACCATTTCTCCAGGAAGCAAGCAGTCTTATTGTGAGGACTGTTGTGTGACTGCCCCCACCCCAAACCACCCAGAGGCTGTGTTGGCCCTGTGCAGACAGAATGAAAACAATGCTCTGGAGACAAATCTTATATGTGTGTCTAGTGGTGGCTGGAGAAAAGACTATAAAACATATGCCCAGCCAGAGAAGGCAGTGTCCAGAGAGCCAACACTAGATCTTAGCTCATTTGAAAAAGCAAAGAAAGGCAAAGATTTTCATTAGCTTCCCTTGAAAGTCAGCTTTCTCTTGACATCAAACACTACAATTAAGAATTTGCTTTTTTCATAAACACAATCCTGAATTGGTAGGAGCCAAAGCGTCATTCACATATAATTTCCTGTCCCACTCAGCTCATATTAGCAGACTTAGGAAAGCATCAACCACAAACATGTTGCTGATAGAAATTTCCTAATGCAAGCAGTCTTTATAGATTTCTGCTATTTCAATGTAGGTCTCTGAGGACCATTTGAATCCATATTAATTTCCTTTCTGGCAGTTATGCGGCTGAGTATGAACTGCACTATTTCACTTTTAATCTGTCAGTAATTTAGTAATGTGTAAACTAATTATGCACAGATATTAATGTAATCGGTTTGGGGAGCTATAAAATCAATGTGTTTTTACAGACTGCATTAAAGAGAATTGCGATATTATAATCACACGTCAGTTACAGATAGCGTTATGGAATTAACAAATGGATGTCACACACACTTCAGGGAGCACACACTAACTCCAACAAATCATGTGGGTATGGTGTTCATATTTTCTGGCATCCATCACAGGAAATAAACATTAATACTACAGTCGGTCCATCTTGCTTTGCTCAGACTCTGTTACTGCTATTCCATAGTCAGCTCCTCTATTTATTAAATAAAAACTTGTCCTTTAGTATCTAAGAAGTATTACCACCACAGATTATTCTTTTGAGGATCATGCGCACCACTGCCTCATGGTAATGACCCTCTGAAGTGGGGTCTATAACTATAATTAATCAGACCTTTGATTACTGAAGTTAGGTTGGCATTATTAGCATAGTGTTACAGAGGGGTTGTCATAAACTTTGCAGAGTGATCTTATGATCCCTGCTGTGACTAATTTTAAAATCATGGTTCAAGACAAAGTCAAATTCTTCTTTGACTCCAGAGGTATCTTATTATTTTGGTTTATAGGTATGAATACAAAGCTTTTATCTGATACTAACAAAAACCATTAATGAGTACAAAACCTAGACACCATTTTAAGAAGGCTGATTAGTCAACTTGAGGTGACATAAAAGCATGGGTTGGGAATCTTGACCACTTTATTGGTGGTGATGTCAGGTAACTATGTACACCAAGCACATAAATATCAACAGTAATATACACTATTACCTTAAGTTTAATGAAATTAAGTAAAAGAACATTTATCATGTTTACTGGATCTTGACATCCTCAATAGTATTTGTCAAATTAAATGCTTGAATTAAGTTCTAGAAAATTTTTTGTATAAAAACAGGCTTTGTTTGGAGTTTCTGAGAAAGCAGAGGAAGAAGATAAGAAAATGAGATTGTAATGCCCCCAAGAAAGCTCGAGTACAGATCCCAGTGTGAAAGT
Source organism: Crocidura indochinensis (assembly GCA_004027635.1). Classification (NCBI taxonomy): domain Eukaryota; kingdom Metazoa; phylum Chordata; class Mammalia; order Eulipotyphla; family Soricidae; genus Crocidura; species Crocidura indochinensis. The sequence continues at coordinate 11,265 of PVKC010008318.1, read as the reverse complement.
ATGAAAGTCCACTTCACAAGAAGAGAGATGCAGGTAACATCTGCATGTGGACAATGTATGCATGGGCTGGCAACATATATGTGTAAAATTCTAGAAACTTATTATCAGATCTTTGCATTATAAGAATTATCTTAGTCCCCTAAGGTGGGGCTCTTAAATTGATATTTATAACCTTTAGGCGGACTTCCCCCAGTTTTATGTTTGTTTGTTTGTTTTTTCTTTCAAACAGAACCACAAAACTTGAATCATCTTGTTCTGCCTCATAAATTGAGGGGAAGGAAAAATGGATGGTACCAGAATCAAAGAGTCGTATTAATAATGAGTAGAAATATAAAAAGGGTTAGACTTAAACACCAAACCCAAAGTCAATGACAACAGAATCAATAGTCAACCTTCAACAAGCTATGCACAGAGGGGACCAATTAGCCTAGCAGTCTGGGGGGCAAAGGAGAGGGATGCTGGGAAATGGGGTGGAGGAAGGATAACACCAGTGGTGGGATACCCTGATTCAATGCCACTATGTACTACAAATATTACTGTGAAATACTTGTAATTCACGTTGGTCACAATAAAAATTATTTAAAAATAAATTTTAACAATAAAGACAAAAAAGAAAACCTGTCTTTCCTTTAATTTTCTCATATCTCCTGTGTTATGGAGTTTATGGAATAAATCCTATGCAAATTAGGTATGGTCTAAGATTTTTTTTGAGGTGATTGTCCATTGGTGAGAATACAAACATTCACAATAAATGTACTTTACTTTCAACATTTTCGCAATTATTTTCTGCATTGATTAAGGTATCACTTCCCTCTCAAGCTCCTTGATAGCATTTTCTCTAATTTTATCTCAAATAAAAACTATGCCTCTCCTTCTCTGGCATCTCCAGGACTTTTCTATCACTTTCCCCTCAGTATTGCCACTGATATTCAATATTTTCCATGTTAAGATCACATATTTCCTTTTTCTTTAGTAATTGATAAATGCCAATCTCTCAGAACCTTATTCACTATTATTAGAACTTTATATCAAATTCTTTCTATTAAATATCTATTCCTTTTCATCATATCACACAATTTAAACACCTATTTAGTGGTCTTATTTTGCATTTGGTCTCATTATATCTAAATTCCAACGAAGTTCAAACATAAGCCATACAGACATATACTAGTCATTACTGAATGAGACAATGTTTGTAACATGCAAAGAACAGTGCCTGGTTCATAATAAGCACTCAACAAATTCAATCTAGTACCACTGGCCTCTAGCTTTTGTGATTCAGCTAAGATAACTATATGTTATGTACACCAGAAACACAAGGTGCACAAGGCACTTCCAAGAGAATATTCTAGAAGACAGTATTTTTCATTTCTCTGATAATCTGTGGACAGATTTTCAGATGGCATTAGTGGTCAGTATCTATAATCATTAGCATTCCATTATAGAAATTGAACACCACTTACAGAGTTAAGAAAACCGATTAGAGTTTCATCACTCACACATTTAACTTTAGTGAAATCAAGTCAAGAAACTTGGCTAAAAATCTCAAAAGAAAACAGAGAAGAACTAGGAAGAAAAATAATTAAACATTCATAAATGTGTGTTATCTGGGTAAGTTTTCTTTCACAGTAAATATCAATAATATGTTATATAGGAGTCCCCCCCCCAAATAATGGATAGTGTTCTTTGTAAGTTACTTAGGGAATCTGTTTGTGTCATTCTTATCATGCCCAACAATATCTTTCATATGGATATGAAATCAAGTAGCCATATGGAAGACACTGTCTTATTTATCATAGAACAATTTTCTGAGCATGTTGATGAAAACCAAAATCAGATTTTAGGCCAAATTCTGAAGAGCTGACATTATTTACAACATGCTCCCCTCTCAATTCCCAAGAAACCCAGTCAAACATGACTCGTAATAGGTTTTATTGCCTTTTCTCAGACCCTGTGTTTAATGAGATCCTGGGCATTATCAGAAATGAGCCGAGAGATGACACTACCCTAATATGAGTGGTCTCCTTGACTCTTCTCTGCCCTGCCTCCTTTGAGACCAACTGAGATCCCTTCTGTGTCCACCTGAGCTCCCTCTTCAGCCATTATGATAACTGCTGCAAGTCACTTCTCTTCTGTGCATCAAATCCTTAATGTTAGCCTTGAAATAATTCTCAATTGTAGATGTATAAAGGCAGTGGTCATCAGATCTCAAGAAAATTTGCACTTTTTTATTTACTGCAGAATATATCCCAGAGGGGCTGGAGAGATAGCAGAGCGATAGGATATTTGTCTTATACTCAGAAGGACAGTGGTTCGAATCCTGGCATCTCATATGGTCCCCCGAGCCTGCCAGGAGAGATTTCTGAGAGTAGAGCCAGGAGTAACCCCTGAGTGATGCTGGGTATGACTCAAAAAACAAATAAAATAAAACAGAATATATCCCAGGATAGCATTTTCTTTGTTAAGAGACAAAGAAACAAGCCCTGGAGAGTTTTGTGTTATGATTATCAAGGCATGGATTATTGAGAAAGGAATTAGAATCAGCAGCTTTGAAAAAGAGGAAATGTGAGAGGCTAAAAGGATTGATTCACAGGCAACGAAGACTTTTTTGGTGAATAATTTGGGTTGTTATTTCAGCTTTTAGCTCTGCTTCATGGATGAAATTATGACTCTAGATTTTTATCAAGAGCAAGTAACACACTACAGAAAAATGTACACTCACCTTCTCCATAAATGGAAAATAGGCAATTCAGATCTTTGGAGAGCCATGATTGAACTTATCTGGGGCAAAGTAGGGATACAAGGAAAGAATAGGGATGATGTCAGCAGGTTTAGTTCAATTCTTACCCTGTACTCTCTACCCCATACTAATATGGTAGCCCTTGTCATCTGAGTGTAACATTGAAAATTTAAATTAGTTCAAGTGAAATGCAATTAAAATTCCACTTCCTGAATATTTCATATTTCAAACATTTTCGTATTTCAAAATTTTGCTAGTCCTGTGGTCTAGGAACTCTCATTTAGAGGGTATACTCCTAGAAGGACGTGTCTAGTGATTTTAACTATTCACTGATGACAAATGAGCATTGAAAGCCATTTTTCCTTTTTATGTTAAGTTAAGGGGAAAAATGTCCTATTTACCCCCTAACTGTTATTCTATAGTTAAAATAAAGCACCTAGAAATAACTTAACATTTTATGCAAGATAAATTATTCACAGAAAAGTGTGATCTTTAATGTCTTGAGGATAACTTAGTAAAGAAAACTGCTACAGTCTCATTTATATTACTTTGTGCAACTGCAATCAAAAATGTTTGCATTGTTCTAATTATTTCAAGTTGTTCCCATTAGAAAAAGAAGAATGGGCCAAGTTATGTCTCTGTGATCCTGTTATGATACTTTGGCCTCCAGGAGAGTGGTATTCGAGTATTTATAGGGCATTCTTTGAGGGGGGGGGTTCCAGGGAGTAAATAAATGGTCTCATACATGTGACACGTACCCTCTGTCACTGAGCCACATCTTTAGACCTCTGGGGGTTTGAACTCGTAAACAATTCATAATTCCACTAGAGCATGAGATCCAGACAACATGTACAGAGATGACAAAGGCTAAGATGGGTAGGCTTACATAGGGGAAGCATTGGTGATTAATTTGTTAAAGGGGACATCACAGAAGGGGGCATTGCTTGGTGGTGGTTGTTTTTTCTTATTACTAAGGGCAACAAAAGAACTTTCTGGCATTGAAGACTTTTGTTCCCTTACCTGATACATTGCCTCTAATCATCCCTTGCTTCTCTATATGAACCACATTTAAAAATGTACACCCAAATTCTATGAGCAAGAACAGATTTCCTTTTTTGCTTCGTGGATGTAAATAGACGAAACAGTCGAGTGAAAACAAGACCTCTGAGGGAGAAATGGGTAAAAGTTTCCAAGATCTGAAAGACATTGAGTAAGGAAAACTAAAACTATTCTCCCTCTCATTTTAAGAGGTACAAGATAGGCATTTATATCCAGGGCATGACAGGCAGAGCAGTTATATGACTGTATATAGCTGGATCATCATCATTTCATCTCTTCATCATCACAGCCATTAAATCTTGTAATGTAGATTTGAAAGAATTTTAAATGTGAGCATATTTTTGTAATGACTTTTGTTGGAGCTATTCTGGACCATGTTTATTTTGCCTGCCCAGCATCTGCTCCTCCTGTAAATTACCATCTTAATGTACTCTAGAAAACCATCTTCTTTGATTTCACTATGTTTCCTTTGGGGCTAACACCACCCTGGTTTAAAGTGTGAGTATTCCTTTTAGTCCATCATTATATTCTACCTGCAAACTACAATGATACCTATAGGGACATGTAGACATGATCCAAGACTGGCCAGTAAAATGCCCTTCTGGGATAGTTGAGACTATTAGGAAAGAGGAACCTTCTTCCAGTGGGACCATTGAGTGAAGGATAAAATCTGGAGCATCTCAGGCCTGTGCTTGGTTATAGCTTCTCTGAGAATAGAGTTCATAATGAGGAAAGCACAGGCAAGAACTGGAGAGAAAGAGAATTGAGAGCTATATAGATACAGATAGATAGATAGATAGATAGATAGATAGATAGATAGATAGAAGATAGATAGATAGAGATGATAGATAGAGAGATAGAGATAGGTAGAGATAGAGATAGATAGAGAGAGAGACTGAGTCCTAAGAATATGAACATTATGTTTTTGAATTCTTGGATTCAGTTGTGCCTGAAATAGTTCCACCTCTGAACTTTGTTCTCTAATCTAGACAGAATTGAATGTCTCTAAAAGAGGCATAATTAACACAGTCAAAAGAGGCTAGCATCCACTTTTTGCAGATTGGACAACTGATGATCAGCACATCATCCATTAAGTCATATTTTAAACTATTCTGTTTTACTCTGGATGCAAATTTTTAAAAGATTTTTAACGCCAGTCAGCAGGGATGATGGGAAGGAAAGGGTTGGCAGGCTCTAGCTCCAGAAAATGTTTAAGGGTCTCATTAAAAGGAGAGTGAAGCGAGAAAGAACAGAGCCATGCTTATGGTATTACAGGTCCTTTGGGAGAGTAGAAATGCTGAGGTTCACAAATGCATAAGAGGCAGCAGATAGTTACACTTGTGTTTCCTAAAGAAACAACACTCAAGAACAGCATGAAATTTAGCAACAGTAGATGCACATATCATGAGGGAAAACCATTGCTTGTGTCTACTCTATTTTGTAAGTTTATATATATATATACATATATATGTATATCTCAAATATATCTAAAACACCCTTTAGTGTCCAAACAGAGTGGATATATCATATAAACACATATTTTGTTACATACTTGTACATGTAGGTATATAATTGGAAAACATCTCCAAGTACACATAGTTATGCTTCTGAAAGGTAAAACTGGCATAAGAAGCTAAATAGTTCTCACATTGTTATGTCGAGTGGAAGCATCTAGAAAATTTGTAGGCAGACATACTAAATCAGAAGCTCAGAGATGGGGCTCAGCAACATATCTCATAAGGTATGCTGGAGGACAAGGATCTCTACAGAGTTAATACCCAGACATGTCTATCTCCATATGCGTATTTGTGTAATAATTTCCAAAGCCTTATCAACTTCCTATTCTGGAAGCCTCAGTAGTGAGTGAAGAGCATTATCTACTTGCAGTGATCTCACTGGATAAATACAGATTAGAAGCGCTTTAAAGTATTTCTGGATTTAAAAAAATTCTTGATAAATTGCAATTGGGTTGCTACCATAGGGATATCTAACAATACTAACATAACATAACATATGCTAATATAATACACAGCACATATATTTATTTAATTTTCCATTCAACACATTTTCATTTATATTTTTAGTGGCAATAAATAAGATCTAGTGTCTTAATCTCAGAGTCATCTACTCTGAGATTACATATCCAATGTCCATTAATGGGTATAAATAGTTTGGTTCTAAAAAGTTCTCTTCAAGTAGAAACTTGAATACTTTTGGAAAGTGAGTAGACTATATTTTCAATGCTCATCTTAGTTGTAATTCGTATGGCAAGCAAAATCCTTTCTTGAAAGAAAAGATGGCAGCTGGAAAATGGGATTTAAGCATTTAGAGTTACATTGGATCTAGTCACTTGGATACACATGAATAAGACAGATAAAGTGTGTGAGAGAAAAGAGAGCATCTGGGGGGAAATTCAGCTCAGTGAAGAAGAAAAAGCGCATTGGAAGAAAGAGGAAACCTGACTGATGTATAATTAGGAGGAATCAAGGAAGTTCTTTAAAACCAAAGTGAAGAGAGACAATTTCATGGCGGCTGATGGAAAGTCACAGAGGAGCTGTTGAATGGCAAGAAAGCATTGCAGGGCAAGATAATTACTTGGAAACATATTTTCAAAGGATTTCATAATTCAAAGGCATTGTTGAAGCATATAATTTCATTCATTATTGCTTTTAAATGTATCTTGCTGCAGGGTCTGAGCAAGGTAACAGGGCTCAATTCTGAGTTACCTGTCCTCGTCCTCTCTCTTCGATGGCCTCTTTGTGTTTTGCACAAGCCTGCATCATAGTTTTGGGTGTGCTCCTTCCCTCAGAGGACTAGTCACTGAGAAAAGAGCAAAAGGGCCATGCAACCTCTAGAGACTGTTAACAAAATCCTTGTCTTGCAAGATTAATCCAAGCCAAACTGTCCTGGATTTTGCTCCCTAGAGCCTTTGTCTCAAAATCAAATGCAATTAATGCTCAGGATCTGTTTTTTTCAGAGCCTCAAACCTGATTAACAGGTTTGAGATTAGGGTCTGTGGAGCAAAATGGATGACACTGTGCAGCCTGTGCAGCAACAAAAGGGCTAAAGGATGACCCAGTGGTGAGACTGGGAGAAAGAAGGAGAGAAGGAGAGAGAGAGATACAGACAGACAAAGAGAGAGAAGAGAGTGACTTGTGAGATGCCCACACTAAACTGCTCTTTCAGTACAATTCCACAGGAGTATGAACTACTCAGTCTAGGTCTGGTCGGTGTGGTTTCGTTTATTAAATAAGTGATGGTTTATTAACCTCAGAACCACCATCCCAACCCCCACACCTCAAGAAACTAAACAGAATATTAGCCTTTGCTCAAGATCCTTTTGCTCACATTGGGGAAAAAAATGTTACCCACCGGCTGGTATCTGTTTCCGTGGAAACCAAAAATAAATATTGATACTGCGTTAATGGTCTGTGTCTCACTTAAGCTCCATTAAACTTCGAGCACTTGCAAGAAAACAGCCCATTGATGATCCAGCTGAGGAAGAAGGAAGAAGCTTTATAAAAAGCCACAGTGTGGAAGGCACATGGGGTGCAAGCTAGATTTCTGAGCGCTTCACAACTAGGAAGCTCTTTATGGAATTCTTCCAGCCGAGAAGACCTACTTACACGCACCCCAAGTAGCCAGTTAAGATGTGAGTGCCTGCCTGAATGGAGTTTTGTGAACCTGTCCTTTTTTTATAAAAAAAATAGTTGTGTGTTTTGGAAAGCTTGTTCTGTAGACAACAGCTTTTTCCAGGAACTCATTTGCCCAAAGCACAGGGAATAAATGAACTGAGCATCCAAATTAGAGCACGTCTTTCTGCAACACTTTTCCCATAGCAATTCAAGTGCAGACACTGAGGTCAGTATTGTTGCCTTTTATATTTATAATCCTGCTTTTAGGGGCAAAGTATTTGATTTATTGCATGAAAGTATTTTACAGCTCTAAGCACTGCTGCTCCTTGGAATAAGGAACATCACAGCCTGCTTAATTTACACAAGGGATGTTAGGACTATTTAATGGCATGTAAACATTTTATAAGGCAAGTTCAAATTGCAGGCGATATTTAATATACTTGAGCAAAATGGACCACAAATGGATTCTAGTCCTTATTTATTGGCCCAATCTTTCTTATGGCATCAAAAGTGAATCAGGTTTTAAAAGGTGTTAAGAGTTTTCAGTACAGTTCGTGACACTGGGCTCAATTGGTAAGTTTGCATAAAATAAGCAGCAAGTGAATTAATTCCAGAACTGGGAAACCATGAGCCCCGGAATCAGACTTATCATCTGGCTACTGGGACTCAGTCAACAAGAGATGCTGGAACCTCAGCACTAGGAGAACTCTCAGTCCAAAGATGGATGAAACCTGGGAATGAAAACGCCATAAAGAGTATGGTTTCTGGTCATACAGCTCCCAGTAAAGAAAACACTTTTAATAGCAAGAGGGAAAGGGAGGGCATATTATTAAACAGAATCACTGGGCAAGAGGAAAATAGAGCTAGAGTCCAAGACTTTTGGGTTTAACTTCATGAGAAGGGTCTTCCTGCAAAGAAATAACCCAGTCTGGGGCCGGGCAGTGGCGCTGAAGGTAAGGTGCCTGCCTTGCCTGCACTAGCCTAGGACGGACCTTGGTTCTATCCCCCGGTTCCCATATGGTCCCCCAAGTCAGGAGCGAATTCTGAGCGTATAACCAGGAGTAACCCCTGAGCGACACTGGGTGTGGTCCAAAAACCAAAAAAAAAAAAAAAAAAAAAAAAAAAGAAAGAAAGAAATAACCCAGTCCTCCAATTTCTGGGAGGTTTTCTGCAAAAATGAGCAATGTCAGTTTCTCTGTTACACAGTCATTCAGGCTCCATGGCTGCTCTGGACTCTGTTCTCTCCTGACTTGAGACAGTTTTTGATCTTTCTTGATTCTTTTGTCTTGAATCTAAAAAACATTGCAGTTCCCTCCCAAATTCATTTCCTACCCAGATTTCATATAAACCTTTGAAAGAGGTCATCGTATTGACCTTTTAGAAACACAGAAAGATAAAGCAAATTTCTTAACATGGCCCCATAGGTAGATGGTACCAAAGTACCACTCTTAGTTGGCAACCAGAAGATATTTCAGTAAAGTAATCCTGGCCCTGCCTTTCTGATTGCCCCTAAGTAACTTCTTTTCTTAATCCTGTACAATCCCCGTGAGAAAATCTTGTGCTCAAATAATGTACTATTTACTCAGATCCTTTGAGACTAAAAAATATTTTTTGAGATTTAAGATTTTTTTGATTCGTTAATTAACATTTTTCTGCATGATCACTATCTGTCTACTTAGTCATTGCTGGAATGAAAAACAGGTGACATGACACATTTCCCTTATTTTTTATAATTTTGCCTTAGTTTTGTATGCCCCTATGGTTGTTGATAGTCTTCCATGTGCCACAATGAGAGAAGTAAAGGTGGTATAGGGAAGAAAGAAAACTCAAAAGAATTCATACTAATTTACTTTGGAAAATGATGAGCTTTCAGGGACATAGACACCAAAGAACATTGCTGAGAAAGGTATTGAAGAAGACTGAACACAGGAAGTTCTATTTAAGGTAAGGCCGAAGGCTCTGTGCTAAATCTAATCCGAAATCTTCCAAAGGTCCTCTATCAGTATATTTTTCTTCCACGAAAAGTTTTAAATGTCAAAAGAACAGCTCCCACATAGCCCTTCCCCCCACTGAGAGTTTCTTCTAAGATTTGCTCCTTTGGCTTCAAGAACTCCTTTGATGTATGGTCACAAAAGGCCCTGACTCTGTGGGTGGGGGGGTGGTGGCGGGCAGCTACTGGCTGGACCATATTTCATCCAAAACAGGAATTCAAAGTGGGAGACCATTACCAGTCATGTAATTAACGCTGCAGAAGACGTACTGCTTATGAAAAGGAAAATGCTAGTGCTGATTATGAAATTTATGAGGTGCTTACATCTAGTGGATTGGGGTGAATGATCTAGCTCCACCGATGCTCTGACCCATTTAAAATGAGAACAGAAAAGGGCAATCTGTTTGCCTCTCAACACCCTCAGAGAAGGTAAAAGGGGGAAATTTACATCTGTGGATCTGGCTCCTTATTCAGTCTGGAATTAGATAATGAATTTGTATTTCCATTTGCAAAGCTCTCCTACTCAGGACATGCTATTCAATTGAACAGTGGACAGGTAAGCAGAATGGTTTTCATTCCTACTGGGTACCTCTACCAGGAAGAAAATTAATTATGCTCAAGTACAGACTATCTGAGGTGAGATAGACCTTGCCTGGGGTTTTGAGACCCAAACTTTCTGGTCTGCTTTTAGATTCCTTTCACCCTCAGAGCATTCTCATTTGGTGAAAAAAATACTGAAGTTGGAGAGATGGATCTTTCAGAGGGCTCAACTATTAAGTCTCCCCAAATTGGTCCTGGAATTTGGTTATGGATTTGAAACTGGAAAAATTTGTTGATTTCTAGTGTCTAAAATTGCCTACAGGAATCCAATAGCACTGAAGGGAACATAGCTACTGACTCCTCAATTAAAATGGCCTATCTCTGAACCACACCTACTACATACCACAGTCATAACAAAGTCACAAAAAATTCACACCTTAAAAATAAATGGGCCAGGGTGTATAAATTGGTATTGAATCAATGTATGCCTGAAAAACTTAATCTTGAATAAATATAGTTTTATGGTGACTAACTAAAAATTAAATTAAATTAAAATTAAGATGGGACCAGAGAGATAGTTTATTGGACACTTACCTATAGTGGACCTGGTTTAGTGGACTCTGTACCACAAAAGATTTACACAAGCCCCACCAGGTGTGATCCTTCAGTGTAGAACTAATGGGCAAGCTCTAAGTATCAACAGATGAAGCCCTGAAATAAAAGCAAATGCATGAAATAAAATTTTAAGAAATGGGCAAAAGGCGACTTCTATCTCAAGAAATCAGGCTACAATTTTAAAAAGTGTTATTTAAGGGAAAGATCGCATTCATCAAAATTTCCTGGAGAAGAATGCTTTTTTAGAAGAGTTTGACTCAGCTGAAGGTGACTTTTGTTTAACAAGACTATCTCTAGAGAGATTTTTTAGAGTAATGATAGGGCTACTACTGTCATCTAATGGGTAAAGGTCGGGAACAATGTTAAACATCAGACAAGGCATACAAATGTTGATGCCACAATAAAAATTATTTGATTCCAAAATATTGATTGTGTCAAGTTAGAGAACCCCTGAATTAGAGACTGACAAAGATAAAAAAAAATAATCCTACCTGTGCTATTTGGATCCTATTGGATCTAATAGCAGTCCAGTGATGTTAGGAGAAGAACAGGGATAGCAATAATAAGTTTTAGGGTTGGGGCTGGAGAGGTGGTGCAAGTGGTAGGGCGTTTGCCTTGCACATGGTAACCTATGACGAACCTTGGTTCAACCACCCCCACCCCCCCTACCCCACCCCCCGGCATCC
>PVKC010008317.1:0-28283 GCA_004027635.1 Crocidura indochinensis | reverse complement strand
GATGATGATGATGATGATGATGATGTGCTAATAATATCCAGAGACAATAGAGAGGAAGACTAAGAGGACCAATACATGGTAGGAAGCCTGGCACAAGTAGCAGGGCAGGGCAGGGCAGGGCAGGGCAGTTAGTGCAAATAATGGACCACCCTGACAATGATAGTAGAAACTAATCTCTCGGGACAATAACTAAAAACTGTATTAAAAAAAAGTTACATGCACAGGACCCTTCATTAAAAATAGTGCAGGCAAGGCAGCCTTAGCTCCAGCCCCTATTTTCCTTTTAACTTGTTTATTTTCTTCAAATACTTCAAATAAAATATATGTTGTACACTTTTCACAGCTATATCTTTTTACTCCATCTAAATGACACTTAACAATGACAGTTACATTTCTCATTTATTTGCATTTTTACATTTCTCATTTATTTCACATGTTAAATCTTAGGTCTGTTTTGGACATATTTGTACCTCAATAATAAGAAAGTAAAAATACTATTATATCAAAAGCTTCAAATAATACAATTCTATATAGACATAAAGTAAATGGCCGCATTATATTTTTGTACATAATTTAATCACTTTGTGATATATAGGCAGTGTCTTTCACAGATAAATGTTTTTGATAATTCTTTTGATAAATAAGGTCAAAAACATAATTATAAAAGATATTATAGAGATAAGAGAATAAATTACTGTCAATCTCCTTCAAGTAAAATAGATGCAAAATACAGACAACAGAAATAACTCATTTTTATTTCTTTTTAATATTTAATAAGTATTTCTTTGGTAATATTCTATTAATCAATTTTAATTTCAGTATATTTGTGAATCAAAGGAGAATAGAAAGAGGACTTTTGAAAAGCAATTAATACTATGAATAGATTCCCCCAGATACACAGTGCTATATTTTTTTCTTTCATGGTTTGTTTTGTTTTCAGTACATGTCTGGCAGTGGTCAAAACCTCCTCCTGGCTGCCTTCAGGAATCACTTCTGACAGTGCTCAGGAAATATATGGAATACTGGAGTTATAGGAGATTGAACTTGGGTCCTCTGTGTGCAAAGTGCATGCCTTATCCACTGCACCATTGCTCCAGCTCCTTTGTTATTTTATGGTTCCTATGCTATTTGATTAAAGTAAATTTGAATACTGATTAATATTATTAAACTGATAGAAAAGTTAGTAAAACTAAAAATTTAGTCATGTCATTAAACATCGATGGTGCTTGAAAATATATAGAAAATGCTCAAATTATTTGATAGTTAAGAATATTTAACTCATTTTGTAAAAATATGGCAAAGGCATCATTAGCAAATTACAATTTAGATATTGGAAAAGTACTTGGCTTTGAAGATTTTTCATATATATATATACAAACCATACATGGGAATCTGAAGTGTATATATATATGTATATATACATATTATATATATAATTGATCATATATGAAATTCTTAAAGTATATTCATAGTAATCTCTAACCATGCTCTGAAAAGATACAATTAGAAAGTTTTTACTTAGAAAATATTTAAATATTAATACTTTCCTATAATTCTTTTTCTTAACTAATTCACCAATTTAAATTTTGAATTTTGGTTAGACTCAGCAGTATTCTGGGATTACTCTTGACTCTCCACTCAAAGTTCACTCCTAGTAGTGTTCAGAAGATCTCATGGGAGGCCATGAATCAAACAATGGTTGACTATATGCAAGGCAAAAACTTCTCTGCTCTATTATCCTCTAGCTTCTGCAATTTTTTTTTAGCATTCTCAATTATTCCTTTCCACAAATGTTTAATATTCTCAATTATTTTAATACACTTCTTTTGATCTAAATGGATAATCTAAATTAATGATTTTAATGGTAGTACATGAAAACTGTTATTTACATTGGTACTTCATAAATAAATGAACACCACTCACTGGGTTTGGAATCTACTACATTTAATATTGGACCGATTTTGAGTGATGTAGAATTTTTCTGTACCTAACCCAATGTCCCATTCATCATTTGATCATAAGAGAAGCTTTCATTTCTTTTTTTCATTTTACTCACTTGTAATCTTTTTTTCACATTAATAATTTGCCTTACTGGGGCCGGGTGGTGGTGCTGGAGGTAAGGTGCCTGCCTTACCTTGTGCTAACCTAGGACGGACCGTGGTTCCATCCCCCAGTTCCCCATATGGTCCCCCGTGCCTGCCAGGAGCGACTTCTGAGTGAATAGTCAGGAGTAACCCCTGAGCGTCAGCGGGTGTGACCCAAAAACCAAAAAAAATAATAATAATAATAATAATTTGCCTTACTACTTTCCAAAGCCTGTGTTTTCATGTTATCTCTTTTATATAATTTGTTGTTTTAGTTTATTAATATTAATATATCCTGAACACTGCATTCACATGTGTCCCACAGAGAAATTACATAGCTCAGTTGATTACCTGTAGATGTTTGTATTTTTACATTTCTCTTTGGACCTGTTCCTAATGCACATTTGACTACTTTTGCACATTGCTTTGGCGAGAAATATTTTTCCAAAGCCAAATACTGTACTTAAGACCTGATGGAAGTTTTTGAGACTGGAAAATTAAAGATTTCCACCAATTATCTACCAAAATATTAATTATTTATTCTAGAAATGTTGATATCTCACTAATCACTAAAACCCATTCTGATTAGAACTTTTTTAAATCTTTGTGGATATTGCTAATGAAAATATAATGAAATATTCATGAAATTGGAAATTAATAAACTAAGTTAAAATTTGGGTACAGCTATATAAAAGATCGATTATCTTAAATTGGTAATCTTCTTAACTTGAAATAGAAAAAAATGAATGTGCTATTTATTGAAGACTCTAGTAAATAAATAATTTATGTAAATGAATGTAAATAAGCTCTTTTAACTAACAATAATTTGTTTAACCAGATATTTCTAGTGCAGCAAACTGGCCTCTTTATTTGGGTGAACTAATTCACGGGGCCCGGGAGATAGCATGGAGGTAAGGCGTTTACCTTTCATGCAAAAGGTCATCAGTTCAAATCCCGGTGCCCCATATGGTCCCCCGTGCCTGCCAGGAGCAATTTCTGAGCTTGGAGCCAGGAATAACCCCTGAGCACTGCCGGGTGTGACCCAAAAAAAAAAAAATTCACCCAATGATTTTTACTGTTTTTGCAGTACTTGGTAATTTGGACACATGCAAAGCAAGAGCACCTAAACCATTGTACTATTTCTTTGGTCTAGAAGTACCATTTTGATGAGCTTAAGAGTTTATACATAGAGAATTATAACTTAAGTTAAAAACTATTTCTGAGTGCTAAAGTGATACCACAGTGGGTAGGATATTTGCCTTGCATACTGCAGACCCAGGTTCAAACCTCAGCATTCCTATATGGTCCCCTGAGCACCACCAGGATTGAATCCTGAGCACAGAGCCAGGAGTAGCCACTGAGTACTGATGGATGCAATGATAAAACCAAAAAGCAAACAAAAAAAAAAAAAAGAAAAAAGCTGCTTCTAGTATACGTGTTTTCTTATACCAGAAATGCCATATTGATTAACCCAGCATGCATATATAACAGGATATTTTAGGAATATATGAATCTTAGCTTATAGTTAAAGAATATCACTAATATATGAGACTGAACTCTACATTGAAAAGGATAATACCGCATTTTCGATTTAGAAACACTAGAATTTTCAACTTAGAATCATTGCCATATGAATTCTAGTTTCACATGATTGATGACTATTTTAAGCTAGAGAAAGGAACAAGAATGGAAAAAGCAGACAGACTGACAAGTTTCACTAGACTAGGACATCAATATGTGATTCTGACTTCAATTTTATTATGCTCAAACTTTCCTTCTATTTATGTGATGTGTCACCACATCAGTTATGAAGTGCATACATTTATTTAAAAGTATTCTGTGAAGTTATATATACTAAAGGATCTATTTTTAATTGAATAGTGATACTGATAATATTTGTGATATGATTGAAAAAATTTACAAAGTTTGTGGTGTATGCCTAATCTTTTAGGAGCTGAATTAGAAATTATATTTTATAGTTATCAGTTTTCCTATAAAAGAAAAGTAACAGGGAAAAAATCAAGTTTGATCATTATCAACAAATATAAATGAATGGTAATTTTAATTGAATAATTTTTCTTTGAATTATGTTTAATTGCTCATAATGGCTTTAATTAAAACACATTAGGTAAAGCAACTTAATTATATAGCATTATATTGCACAAAAGTAAGAAAATATTAAGCATAGTCTTTCTTTTTCGTTTGATCAGTTATGTACTTGGGATATGAAAAGTTCACCTCTTGCCTATTATTAACATCTATATTAAAACAAAAATATAAATATGGACCCAAAATGATGGCACTGGAGTTAAGAAGCTTTTTTAAACTCAAACTACTGGATCTGGAGTGAGCCCCTGGAGCACAGAACATGATCCTCTTCAAATCACTTGAATAATGCCAGAAATAATACTAGTACACAGTGTTGGAGTAATCTTTGAGCACTTCCAGGCATAATCAAATAATAGTCACTACCACCACCACCACTACCACACACACAAAAATATCAACAAAAATAAAATTTAAGTAATTCCACTTACAATAAAGTTTATTATTACCAATAATATCATCTATAAACTCCTTTTTGATATTCAAGATTTTTGTAATTAGAAATCTAACTTTAGATAATTAACTTTCATTTATTACATTTTCTCCCTTTTTTAACACTACACCCTAAAATTCATAAACATTTTTTCTCTTACTGTTTCTCGATAGTCTATGATTTACCACATAAGTCTAAGTATGTGATTATCTTAGTATTCTTATTTAAAATACTAACTTAACCCATTTGCTATTTTATTATACTCTATTTTCAAATCACTATCAAGAAATTCAGTATTTAATTATCATACTTTATTTCACATAATGTAGATATAAAATAATTATCCTTATGCCATCAGTGATGACATTTATTCCTAATAACTTCATTAGTTAAAATATTATCAGAGATGATTCCACAAGTTCTAATCCATCATATTTTTAAAGTAAAATGCGTGTAAAGTATTATATTACTCTGTATCTATTAAATCATTCTAAAGATTTCTACCTATTTTCTATTACATATCTTTTAAAATGTTAGTTTTTAGAGCAAAAACTGCATATCGAGCGATAAGCAAAACCATTTGAATAAGGAAAGGAAATCACTCAAGATTAAAACAGAGCAATGCAATTATATCGTTAGAATGAATTATAAAATCTCAAAGAAAATAAAATCCATGAAATTAAAAACAATTGCTATGAAATATATAACTATTATATCATCCATCTATCTCTAATCTATCTCTATTTCTGTGTAAAACATACATACATGTGTAGTAAGAGCATGCTACATTTGTTATTGGTCAGTAAATACTAAAGCTATTACAAAATTATTTTTGAGGTGCTAAAACATTAATATATTCCCTATTTGCTTTTAAACTTCTCAAAGTATTTATATGTTAAAATTAATTCAAAGCAGGGCTTCCGACATAGTGCAACTGTCACTTTTATGTGCTGACTCATGTTCGACCAACCCCCAGTGTGTCAGATGGTCTCACAAGTCAGTCATGTGAATGATCACAACAGAGCCATGAATAAACCTTGAAGCAACACTGGGTGTAATCCAAAAGCAAAGAAAAATACAGTAAAACTACTATTTTACAGGTGATAGAATATTTTAAAATTTGATTTGAATACAATTTTTATTTTTCTACTAATTATTTCTTAGAAAACAGAATAAACAGTTCGTTGTAGCTATTTTTCATTGAATTACTACAAAATTATCATAAATTATAACATAAATATAATTTAACACTTCATTGTAACTGTTTTTCATTGTATTGGTTTAAACATGAGCTATGTATTTTACTCGTTCATTCCGTTCTGTGTTAAAAGTCAAAATTTTTGCTATAAAGTTGTGGATTTTTTTTTTCATAATGAGTGCTATCAGGATATTCCAGTTGAAGATTGATGAACTTACCTGGACTGAATAAAGAAGATTGAATTCACCTATTATTAGTTTCCTTTAACTCCTCTCAAATTTTTATTAAAATATGTTACTTTAAAGACACTGTATTAACTTTACAAAAATGACTATCAGCTTTAAAGTTCCATTTTTAAACAATTCATTGCAATCATTTGCCTTAGCATTCTGAAAATATTACCTTGAAAATTTTCAGAATTTTTCATATATAATACCGTTTATAACGATTGTTCTATATCTCTCTTTGATTGCCTTATTTGAAATAATAGAAAAAAACACTGCCTCTAATTCTGAACAAAGTTTCATAATATGATCTTTGAAATCTCATTTTTTTCATTTTCTATAATAATTCTCTTCAGGGAAATCAAGAGTGACTTGCCATTTATCAGAAAGCCTAACAAACTGTACCTTGAGCCTCATTTTCTCCAAATCTGAAACAGTAATTTGTTAAAGAAGAAAATTATTGAATAGATAAATTAAAATCTTTCCTGGATAGGCCATTCCTTAATCTACTAAAACAAGTACCCTGAATCCACAATTAGGAGAGGATTAGATAGTGCATGCAAATCAAAGGTACTGTATGTAAATTTGCTTGCTTCATGAAAAATTTAAGATAATAACACACTAATGTCAAAATCTACAATTGTAATATACAATTCTTTTATTTTAAGAACTTTTATTCATTGTATTCACTATATAAATAGAAAATGCATGAATACATGAAATGTTTATTCACCCCCCAAAAAAAAAATTCCAAGAATTGAGTTCTCAAGCATGGCTATTTACAGCTTCAGATTACTTGGGGAATTAAATTTAATGACAAGTCTAAAATAACTGCTTGAAAACTTTGTAGTATGTATTATTCAGTGAAGTAACTACTTTTTATTAGAAAAAAATATATACAGAAAGTCATATAAATGAGGAAAGACAATCACCTTGTGAGCTGAATGCAGGTAAATCTAGAATGGAATGTAATATAATTTATATTACATACTAGAATACATACATAGCATGGAAGAATGGGAAGATTTTTGATAGAAATTGTAAGTCTGACACTAATATTAGCTCTATCAGTAAACAGGAGACTTTAAGAAGTTATTTAATTTCTGTGTTCTTGCCTGCAAAATATGTTTAACTGTGGTTAGATTTTTTCTTAATGTTCAGTTGCATGACTTACAAAAGAACAGATAAACTACAATACTAAAATGCTATCAACAGATTGTTTTTCTCATTATGGGGGTAACTATAAATCTATTAACTATCATCTGTCAGTTTTTAATTAACAAATGACTTAACAACTATTCATGTTCTCATGCTTTATGGATATACTCCTACTTTCATAAAATCTTTTATATAGCTGCAAAGAATTTTATTTATAAAAATTAAAAATTATATTGTCATCATGAAAGAAAAACAACTACAACAGTCAAATATTCTCCTGTCTATGAGGTCATTAAATAAATAATTACATTTTGAGAAAGGTGCCCCAGTCCCTGATATGAACCCCAAAAAGTTTCAAAGACTATCCTTACATTCCACACTTGTTTTAGTACTCAATCTCTGTACCTTCTTAAAAATATGCCAAAATCACATTGAGTGTAGAGTAAGCCTTGCTATACCTTCTAAGATAGTCTTAATAATCAATAGCAAATATAATGATGCTAAATCCTCTTTTTCTATATCAATTGCTGAACTCTGGAAGCAGATGTTGGCACCAAGAGGAAAAGAGATATCAGTATAAGTTTTTAAAGCAGTGAACTAGGGAAGTGTTTCAATGTTTACTGAGCAAGAATAAACTTAAAAGAGATGGTAATTTGGGGTATATATTACCAAGTAAAATGTGAAGCCAGATTAAGCCCAAAAGTCCTAAAATACATCACAGGAAGGTGGAGAAATTGATAATCAAATCCTTAGATAGAGTGTAATACAAACTTACAGAACTTGATAATAATATGAAATTTCTTAACAAAAGAATACCTTTCATTGGAAAGTATATAAGGTTGTTTTGTTTAGAATGTTTATTATCTTTCTCAATAATATTTCATATTTGATCACATAGTTTCTACTTCAAACTCAACTTCTGTTCTTCTATTTCCCTACAATGGTTTTAATTAACTTCTCATGATAAAGTTTATTTTGACGAGACTTTAATCCAAATATGGTGAAATTTCAGTATTGCACAGAGAATTAGGGAGGAAAATTTTCAGGAGTAGAGTTCATATGTAATACTCAAACACTCACATAAAAATAGAGTAACAAGAACAAAATTCAATTGCTGTACTTTTTGCAATTTTTCAGGAATATCCTCTGTGAAGAAGGAAGGCAACTCTTAAAGATATGCATAATTCATGTAGTGCTTTGGGCTTACTCCTTGTTCTGTGCTCTAGGATCATTTTTGGCGGTGCTTGGGGAACCATATGTGATGCTCTGTATAGAATCTAATCTCTATACTATCTTCCCAGTCATGTATAACTTAGTTTTAACAATGGTACTCACTGAAGCAAAATGGGTCTATTTAGCATTTGTCATGTTCTCAACTTTCTACTGATTTTATTTTATTAGACTTAATCAGGTGTTAAATACTGTGAAATGTTTTGAACCCAGAATTTTATTTAAGAAGTCAGATTTTCTAGCTGTAGAGAACAGTGGAAACATATAATTTAGTTAAAAAAAGAAATTAGAAAATACGGTTAAATTAAATCATAAATAATTTGAAAAAGAAAAAAACATCTCAAGGATCAAAAAGTCATGAAATCTAGGCTCAAAGGAGATTTGCCATTTGCCCAATAGATGATGAATTAACTAGGAAGTTTCCATTGTAGTCTCTGAACCACTAGTCAACAACTAATCATAGTGCTATTCTTCTAGCTTTCCCTATAAACAAATGTATTCTTTATAATTTTGTGTTAAATTAAGCAAGCATTTCTTCATTATGCCCTTTAAATAAACAGACATAACTTATCAAGACAATAGCTTTTTTCTATGGAAAATTCCTAAGAAAAAGTACTTCTAGTAAACTGTTCCTTCTGAGAATAAGATAAAATGTGTTTAGAGGACAGACACATACCATGCTATTTTATTTCTAATATTGACTTCATGATGTACTGATTTACAGAGAGTATGTAAAGAAACTTTCTGTGAAATATGAGAGTAACTTTACTTATCTATCTATGAAAACTAAAAGTAATAAGAACTAAGTATTAAAAAGTTCATAAAATTCAGGCATGCTGAGGCTGAAGAGATTGTACAGTGGTTAAGGCGCTTTCCTTGCAAGTAGCTGAACAGAGTTGATCACCCATATCCAGGAACTTGTGAGAAGTGATTCCTGAGTGCTATATCAGGAGTGTTATACCTGAGTACTAATGAGAATGGCTCCAAACAAAATAAGCAACAACAAAAAATGCATACATGCATGTTCTTTGATTTCTTCTTTATGCTTTGTACACATGTATTCAGATTTTAAGGCACTCTTCAGTAATTATTTGGCTGTATCAAGATAATAAATTAGAATGCCTATTTAAACAAATTCTCTCATTTGGAGATGACGTTTTATAGACAGTAACACAGGCACACCAAGTTCTAGGATGAAAAAAATCACCTTGCTAAACAAGTTGAAAACAATTTCTGTAAGTTCATGTTTTTTATGAGATAAAATAACTATATTTTTAGATTATATAAACTAATGTTAAAACTTTAAGAAGTCCTATA
The DNA here is from genome assembly GCA_004027635.1 of Crocidura indochinensis. Classification (NCBI taxonomy): domain Eukaryota; kingdom Metazoa; phylum Chordata; class Mammalia; order Eulipotyphla; family Soricidae; genus Crocidura; species Crocidura indochinensis. The sequence continues at coordinate 18,533 of PVKC010008317.1, read as the reverse complement.
GTTAAATGTAAACAATCATAGATGTAATAAAGAAAGGAAGGAGAAATGAAAGGGAAGTATTTGGAAGGAAGGAAGGAAGGAAGGGAGGGAGGGAGGGAGGGAGGGAGGGAGGAAGGAAGGAGGGAATAAGGAACGAGGAAGGAAGGAAGAAAGGAAGGAAGGAAGGAAGGAAGGAAGGAGGGAAGAAGGAATGAGGAAGGAAGGAAGGAAGGAAGTAAGGAAGGAAGAAGGAAGGAAGGAAGGAAGAAAGGAAGGAAGGAAGGAGGGAAGAAGGAACGAGGAAGGAAGGAAGAAAGGAAGGAAGGGAGGGAGAAAGGAAGGAAAATTGAGGGGAAGAAGGAGGAATCAGGGAGGGAAGAAAAAAGGAGGGAAGGATGGAAGGAGGGAAGGAAAGAGAAAAAAGGAAGAAAGAAAGGAGGGAAGGAAGGATGGAGGAGGGAAGGAAAGAAGAAAGGAAGGAAGAAAGAAAGGTGCGAGCGATGGAAGGAAGAAAGAAGGGAGAACAGGAAGAAAGGAAGGAGGGAAGGCAGGAAGGGAGGGAAAGAAAGAGGGAAGGAAAGGAATGGAGGTAGGGAGGAAGGAAGGAGGGAAGGCAGGAAGGGAGGGAAAGAAAAGGGAAGGAAAGGAATGGAGGTAGGGAGGAAAAAAGGAAAGAAGGAAGGAAGGGAGATAGATTAAGAAGGTAGAGAAATATATAGTAGATGGAAAGTATAATGAGAGTAGAATAAAATGAAATCTTAAGATGCGTTTGTGCATATGTAAATATATATATTTACGTATACTTATACTGATTCATGGTGGCAGCTTCCAGCTCTAATTTATTTTTAGTATTTTTGAACAAAATAAGAATCAACATTTTGAAATAGAACTTCATGAAATAAATGAATCTATAAGCAAATCAATAGATAAATTAATGCAATACATTTTAGAAATTATTTTAAAAAACATGCTTCAAAGTGGAACTCAGTCTATATCTCACACAGTGAATAGGTCATCTACTGTATAACTGTTTATAATCACATTTTTCAGTATTTATTGATATAGATGGGTAGAATTTATGTTTTAGCAAGGTTTTTCTACAAGCATGTATATTGTGCATTGTTTTATGTAGAATACAAATTAAAATATATGTCAAATAAATGTCCCTTTGGGAAATGTAGCCACCTTTATAAAATATTGCTCTTTTATATTAAGATTAAAGTTTTATTTTTATTACTCTCATTTTCAAAAGTAAATAAAACATATTCTAATCTACTGGAATCTTTCCATCTATTATGTTGCTCAGTAAGTCTTTGGAAAGGAATTAAAATCTTACTGAGAGAAGCAGGTTACTATTTTGACTAAGAAAATTTCTCCTGAAGATATGAAAATAAGTGCAAATCTACTTTTGCAATTTTGGAAACAGTAGCCAATTGATTATCTGTCAATCATTTTATTACACATAGAGATAGATTTATCTATGTACCTGCTTATCACAATCCAACAATCAATTTTCTTAAATGGGACTAAAGTTTAATGTATTATAATATCACATAGTCACAACTCATCAAGGCCACTTAAGTTACTTCAAGTAATCATTCAAATTTTAGGAACTGTGAATATTAAAATGTATTCAAATAATTTATCTTAAAAGAATGTTAAAAGAATGTTATATTGTTATACACAAGTTTACTATGGAGAAAGGTCAGAAAAATGTAATCTAATACTTCTTTCATATAAAATTAATATTTTTGAAAAAATCAACATTAAAAAATCCAGCATAATTATATTCAGTACATAAATATTGACATATATGAACATATTATACTGAATATATATTTGTTCTCAATTAAATGTATTGAGCATTCATTTACAGTGAAATGTCAGCTTAGTAAAAATGACTAACTATATTTATGATGTATATGTGATAGGACAAAATGTACATTAGGTAAAAATATATACCTACTATTTAAGAATCATTCATCAGTAAATGAAAGAAGCTCTCACAGTGTTAAGTATGCTTTTTCACTAAAAAACTGAAATTCTAAATAATGAATATATTAAAACTATTTCAAGTTTAAAAATTATTATATGAATTAATATAAGACAAACTAATAGTTCTACAATGTGATTATACGGTTAACCTTTTAATTTATAATAGAAAACAAACCTATTTATAGCATTTGAGACTTACTATAAGAGCTCCTTAATTTTTGTGAGTAAATCATTAGCAAATATCCCACTACCCGAAAAAAATAACTCATAAAGTCATGTTAAATAAATTGAAGTTAGATTTTTTAAATGTCTATATATTTATGAGGAAGTATTTCCTTTTTGTATTTATCAGGCTAAGCAATTTCACGCTTATTTGATATCCACGAAACTCAATGTAATTCAAAAACTCAAATTCTAGCTTAGTTATTTGATTCTGTTGAACTACTTTGAAACTAAAAGTCATACTACAAATAAACCAACAATATTAAGAGTTAAGAAATCCCAATCAAGTTTTCATCTTGCGTTCAAAATATTGAATGCACTAGGCCCAATCTTATAAGCAAGCACATCAAAATGTACATATCTAATAAGTTTATGCAAATTTTTCATTATTAGCAAATGACAAAGTAGGAAAGGTTAGGAGGAAGTGTCTCTGAAGATAAGAACAATCTTTGGTCAAACTACTTTCTAAAAAATGAAAAACTAATATCCATTAATAGCCCTTTTTTACTGTTGCTAATGAAATAGTACTTTTTGTCTGGGACAACTTAAGGAATTGCCCTTTCTCTTGAAATAATATTAATGGTCCATTCCAGTATAATAAACTGCAAGTCTAGTACTAATAGGTTTATAATGATTGCTTAAGCTTTACACTTTGTAAGCATCGGAAGGCTTCACTCACCTTGTTCAAGTGGCTGGCTTTTAGTTGAAGTAGTTTTCATCTTGAGTGCCTCCCTAACAGACATGTCACAGCAGGAGCCTTTGTTAGTGTCTTGGTCACTGTCAGCCTGATCACTGTCCCCGTGCCCACTGTCTCTCAGGCTGGCTCTTTCTGGATCCTTAAACGTGGAGCTACTGAAATACATATAAAGAAAAGAGAAGAGAAAGTGTTGTCTCTACAGGTTTGAATCTGAAGTGTAGTCTCTTGCAAAGCAATTTTGACACGAATGCAAATGGGGAAGCTGAGAAAGTTATTTAATAGGCCTTACCTTTGAACAAACTGCTGCCTGCTGCCCATGTAATTGGGCTCTGCGGGAAAATTGTCTGTCTGTGAAAGAGAAGGAAAAAAATACGTATAGTTGTACACTGGACAAATCTCCTGCAGAGCAACAAGATTTCCTAGTGGAAAAATGATTAATAATTCAAAAATTCCCTTAATCTTCACATTTGTACATTTTAATTAAATTGGAAATTGCTGACATGTAATTATGTACTCAGAACAATTAAATGATTCCGGTCCACAAATTACCTGTTAAAGTAAACAATGAGCCAGTCATAACTGGCATTCTCTGTTAGTACTTTGATGGATAATATGTATTGTTTCATTTCTTAGATATCATGATCGAATATTTGTGGGAGGAGTGGAAACATGACATAAATCTCTCCATATTTATGTCTGAATTCTTTACTGATATCTCTGTTTTTTTAAATATAATTATGTCATGTGTTCTGATCTATGCATTCTTTGATTTAGTGTCATCTGTTTAGTATCATTTAGTGTCATCTATTCCCCAGTCAAGAGATACTGGGTCTTTTCCTTTTATGTTGTTCAATACTCAAAATAATCATGGAAAAAACCATTGAATTTATATTTATAATTTATTCACAACTATAAAATAACTACTGTGGAAACTATGTTTAAATATTATGGAATGGGATACTACTTCCTGGTTTTAAAAATGTAAGTAAACGAAAATAAGAACGAAACGTTATTTAAAACATTGAGTGAAGACATTGAGAAACCAGGCTTGTTTTCTGGTTGTTTTTACTGCTTCCAAACTGACATGGAGGGCTGCCAAAAAGGACTGAATTCTCTTTCTATCGTATAACAGAGTCTTTTGGGAGAAAGAGACTAGATCTTTCATAGATCCCTCCATACTGTACATTCATACACATTACTTGTTCTTGCAGCTGACTCAGCAACAAAGATTCTCCTGTTTTCTGAATCACTTCATATCATAGCATTGTGCACTGAAGCTGCTATGGGTTTCTACAAGATCACCCAGCATGTGAGTATCAGTGACACAGGAGCATGCAATTCATGAAGCAGAGGGCCCAAGGTAAGGCTTAATGCAGTGCAAAACGTGCTTTCCTTAGAAATAAGGTTAATTTAAAATAACAATATTCTTATTTGCCCCTATATATCAAATTTAATGACATATTTTCCCAAATACTGTGAAATACTGTTAAGAAAAATACCTTAAAATCCCATATACATTTTACTTGGGAGTTTGAGATCAAGAGCAACATTTAAAAAATTCTTAATCCATTTTTTTTGTGTGTGTAGTCTAATATCCTTTATAAAACTAAATGATATAAAAGTAAGGAATAAATTAATTTCCCACTCTTAAACCAGTTGATTAACAACTTTTAACTAGTTGTTAGTTGTAGATATTTTCCCTCAATGTGTTTTAAAGTTTAAAAATTATTTGTTTTGTTTTTATGATTACAATCTATAGATTTTCATCAGAACTTGATCTAGTAAAAGTAAGAGTGGTGGCTAGACAAAGATATATACTTATGCAAAAGAAATTTGACAATTTTTAAAACTTTTGCTATTTGTCTACATTAAAACTAATTATTTGACTATTTAAAGCTCTTAATATTAATTTAATAGAGTCTAATTCATCTTTGAGACCTTGCATTTAGCCAACCCAGGTTGGATCCTGGTATCCCAGGATAAAATCATAATCCCGAGATTTTCAAGAACAATTTCTGAGCTCAGGGCCAGGCATAATCCCTGTACACCAAAAGATGTGACCCAAAACCAAACCAAAAACAAACAAACAAACAAACAAGTTTAGTTCATCTTCCAAATTACTAAAAGATAAAAAAAGGAAATAAGCATACAGTCAACCCGTAAATGTCTGGCTTAGAAACTAAGCACGAATATACATACATAGGTATAGATAGATACACAATTCCACTATATATATTTTATAAAAACTGAATCTTGATATTAGTGAGAGTAAACTTAAAAGTGAAAGTAGAAACTCTAATTAGATAACATGAGTGCTATCACAAATGATCTTGTGACTTTAATTAGTTTAAATAGGTTGAACTTCATAGGATGAAATTCCTTTTCAGTAAGACAGAGACAAAATTGGGGAACTTTTCTTCCCCTACTCTAATACAAATGCAATCTTAAAATGATTATTTTTAAAGTTCAAAGCAGTTTTAATAGCATAAGAAACTTAAGTTAAAATTTTTCTCTAAATTCAGCTGTTCTAACGTATATGTGTGTGCACTCATACATTTAAACATATGGATGTATTAACATGCTTGCTGACCTTTGCAATAATACAACTATGAAATATTTAGTCATAGTGTTCACTTATAGAATTCATAAGTTATAACATTGCTCGAATTAGACTATCTGTGGCAAATATAATGTAGTACATATAATGACATAATGTACTTTAACTTAAAATATTTAATAGAAAACACATTAAATGTTATAAAGAATAAAATTATAAGGGAAAGAGATTAAAAAATAAAAGTAGGTAGAAAAGTAATAGAGGAAAGGGAGGACTAAAAGAATAAACAATCCATGAAATAGCGTCAGGAATCAATGTGAAAGGAGATTAAAAAAGAAGCATAAAATAAATTAGTTGTAAAATTTCATAAGGGAGCCGGAGAGATAGCATGGAGGTAGGACATTCCCCTTGCATGCAGAAGGGCGGATTATCAAATTCCGGCATCCCATATGTTCCCCCAAGCCTGCCAGGAGCGATTTCTGAGCATAGAGCCAGGAGTAACCCCTGAATGCTGCCAGGTGTGACCTCCAAAAAACGACAACAACAAAAATTTCATAAGGTATACTCTTTTTTTTTAAGTTTAAAACGTGAGCAACAGGAAGGCATCAGATGTTTGCTACAGTATCTGTACTTAGACATTAAAATAGGAGAACTGCATAGGTCTGTACATAATTACTCTGTGGACTTTAAACAATACAATCTAAAATAAAAAGTATACAATCGTGACCAGAGCAATAGCACAATATTAGGGTGTTTGACTTGCACGCAGATGATCTAGGATGAACCTGGGTTTGATCTCCAGTGACCAATATGGTCCTCCAAAGCCAGGGGCAATTTCTGAGTGCATAGTCAGGAGTAACCTCTGAGCATCACTGGTTTTGGCCCAAAAAACAAAACAAAAATATTATTTAAAAAAAGGCATAAAATCAACTCAGAAGAAACATCAGAGTTTTAATGTATTAAATAACATTTTTATTGTCCAGGCTCCAAACTTGTTTGAAAACTCATTTAAAGTTTTCTAAACATAAAATAATATTATTTACATAGAAAAAGGAAAATCAAAAAAAAGTTCTATGTATTACAACATTATTCAATTTAGGAATTTTAAATATGTTCTAACCAGTGTTCAATACAAATTCTTCATTTTAATATATATCCTGCTACATTTATAAAATGTTATAAGGAAACAACATTTTGAGGCCTGATAGTTTTAGTCATTTAAGCCCCTTTAAAGTAATTATAGATAAATATTTACAATTCTTCAAAACTTTATTTTCTCCCATACAAGCATCATTATATTTTATACAATCAGTATATTTTATTTTTCATCACACTCAGTCCAATGCAGTTTCAATGTGACCCTTAAGTACACTATTTTTAAGATATATGCTGATAATTTTTAATTATTTAAAATTAGTGATAGAAAAGATGATTTTTTAAAAATTTTTTAACATACCATGATGTTTCTGATTAGTTCAAAGTTACAAGGTGCCAGAGCAGTGGCGCAAGTGGTAAGTGGTAAGCCTTGCATATGCTAACCTTGGGTTGACTGCAGTTTGTTTCCCCAGAGTCCCATATGGTCCCCAAGCCAGGAGCGATTTTTGAATACATAGTCAGTTGTAACCCCTGAGCATCAAACAAACAAAAGTAACAAGTAAAATCTCAATATTTTGTCTTTGTCTTTGTGTGACTATTTGCTGTAATAAAAGATGTTCAAATGAATTTATAAAATCATATGTGTCTCACATTTTTATCTGTGTGTTTGATTTTTGCTACATTGGAGAAATGATGCTATATTGAAAAAACGTAGATATATTTCACTTTCTTTTGTACAGAAATCACAAAGAAATAAAGACTAACCTAGTTAAAAACAAAATTAGAATATTCTCATGACGATAATATTTGCATACATATTTACAAAGTTTTACACTTCCAAGTGTTTTCTTTAGCACTTATCTAAACTCAAAAATTATAGTAACCGTACATTGTTAAAAAATAAGACTTTCTAATTAGTAGTCCATTATAAACTTGTCCAAAAATAAATTGTCTTTTATAAACTGTTAATCCTATTTGAGCAGCAAATGCTACTTGAGAAATAAATCATGATTTAAAGAATATATTTCTGAGAAAAAAATCAAAGAACACTTATTGAAATTCAATCATGTTATCTTAAGTTGGGAAGCTTTTTATTTGTAAAAGCAGATTAAGTTGATATAGCAGCATTTACATTACAAGTTCCTAAAAATGTTGAAGCAAAAATAGATAAAGGAGCCAAAAATAGGTTCTATCTCATTAAAATACTAAAATAGAAATTTTAAAATATAAAGGAGTTTTAAAAATTTAGCACATATTAATTATGAAAGTTGTCAGAGGAATTGGAATAGAAATTCTTTCAACTCTATAATGTACACTACAAGAAAAAGATATCACTAATATCAAATTTCTGTATTAAAAAGCAAATATTTACCCCTAAATTTACTAATCCTGTTCCCATATATAGTATGTCCTAATAAGTTAAATTGAGAATTAAAATGCAGAACATAAAGTTTGAAATGAAGGAAAAGTTTCTTCACAATTTTATTCTAACATTATTAGATAGCCAAAAATAAGGATCACAAACAAAATTTTAGAACAAATAAGTTCTCACTCCCATGATCATTGCATAATTAATTACATATCTATAAAGTAAAGTGATATGAACTTAAAAAGAATTGCTGGATATTGACAACTAAGATTTCAAAGAAAATGCATATAAAATATCTCTATAAAATCAAATTATTACAAAATAATTGAATGTGGGCGCACTCCTCGTGATGCGCAGATGCTACTTCTGGCTCTGCATGAATGATTCACTCCTGATGGTACCCAAGACACTATTTGTGATGCCTGCTGGGGATTGAACCCATGCTGGTTGCCTGCAAGGCAAGTGCCTTACCTGTTGCACTACCTTCCTCCTGTGCTCTTTTAATTTACAGAAACCATACCGTAAACATTATCTAAAACTGGTGAAATAGATCAAAGATGATCTAGAAATTGAAGAACTGCATCTTATTTTTGAATTGGAAGATAAAAAATAGTAAAGCTATCAATATTGCTTTAGTAATGTACATTATTTAATAGTACCTAATTCATGTTTTACTGTATGTACAGATAAATTTATATATCAAAATGACTATGTTAAGTGAAAGATTATAAAATAAAATATTTGCATATTATACATCCATTCTTACAGCTTCTGAAAAAAGCAAAAGTGAATATCATGCTAATTAAAATTCTTTTCAAATGGTGAATGTTAATAATAGATAGATGATAATAAAGAGATATAGATAGATGATAGATAGATGTATAGATGTATATAGATGATAGATAGATAATAGAGAGATAGCATATAGGGTATGAAGATAATTTACTATCATGATTGTGGTAGGCAACTTAAATATAAATTATATATACTTAAAACTCAGAATTCTATACTCAAAAAAGTGTACTTTTATTTATTCTAATGAAAGAAAATTCTATCTATAAATGAAGCAATATCTATCTCATATAAATGCTTGAAAAACCTGTTTTTCATAGAGTTAAGAAGCTACATGTTCTACTATTAAATGTTCTCAGAGAAGAGTTAGAACTCTTTTAAATGCATGAAGCAATTCAAAATTTGAAGCATATGTAGAAATACTGTATTCAGTTGACAGGTTACAAATGGATTCAGCTATAATGATCCATTTAGCCACACTAGCAAATCCAGGTATTTATATGAGACAGTCATCTTAAATATTATTTAAATCCATTTTTATTTCATTCAAAAAGTTTCTTCTGTGAAGATCCTACTTACTCAACTGTAAAATAAATCACCTTTATAACAGTTTTCAGACAGTATTTATTGTAAAGAAGTAGGTATCTTTTAATATAAAATCTACGTGATTTTTCATGATATCATGGACCCATTCTTAGAATGTTGAATTGCGGGGCTGGGCGGTGGCGCTGGAGGTAAGGTGCCTGCCTTGCCTGCGCTAGCCTAGGATGTACAGTGGTTCGATCCCCCGGTTTCCCATATGGTCCCCCATGCCAGGAGTGACTTCTGAGCGCATAGCCAGGAGTAACCCCTGAGCGTCACTGGGTGTGGTCCAAAAAAAAAAAAAAAAAAAAAAAAAAAAAGAATGTTGACTTTTTTCTAATTTAGGGAAAAATGTGAAGTTTACCTTACATTAATTTGAAATAAATCGATAGAAAATCTACATATACATACATAAAAATTAAATCCAAATGAGTATGTCAAATGCTAATTGAATATTTACTTTGCAATTGAATATATTCTCAAAAAATTTACAACTCTGGCTATAAAATTAGTATGACATTATTCATGTGTAATTTTTATATGAGGTAATATATGAAAACATTTTAAATGTATAAAATACTTCATGTATGACATGTTAATTTTTCAAATCCTATAAGTACCACTGCAGTAATTATGAAATTCTATTGAATGAATGCATATAAGTTTTGGAGTGTGGTATTTGGGCCAAAACCAGCATTTCTCAAGGGATATCCTGTTCTGTGCTCAGGTATGATCTCTGGTTGCAGTTAGGGAAACATATCTAACGCTGTGGATTTGGATGGGTGATTGGAGCGATGCAGGCAAGTGCTGTAAACCCTGTAACATCTCTTCAGCTTATCATAATTTTTAATTTTATTTAAAATTAATATAAAAATTAGAATAAAGCCCTTCAAGTCTATTCCTTCCTTCAAAAAAGAAGAGAGAATAAATTGAACATTAATAAAACTGGATTCTTTGCTTAACTCTCACCATCATAGATACTATCAAATCTAGAATGCAACCAGTAATTAGTGCATTAACTATGGTAATTAAATACATAAGCAATATTTTGGTACTACTTTGCCAATATTTTATGCTACATTTTATGATATAACCACAGGAAAATCAGGAAATTTCACACGAACAAAATAAATTTGACAAATCAAACTCTAAAACAAATTATATCTTTGTGCTAACATAGAAAGCAATGACTTTTTAACTATGCATTTTTGTTTGTTTTGTTTTCTAACCATACCCAGCGTTGCTCAGTATTACTCCTGGCAGTCTGGGGGACCATACAGGATGTTATGGATCGAATCAGTTCTGTTTCATGTTGGCCACAGACAAGGCAAATGCCCTACCATGGTGCTTCGCTATGGCCCCTAAACTTCACATTTTTGTTATTGTTTTTGCTTTTTTCTTTACTAGAGAGTAGATCCTTGTAACAAAGGCAGGTCCATCAGATAAATACATGACACAAATATACATTAAATTATGTTCAGGGTTCAGAGAGGTAGAATAGTGAACAAGGCTTGCATATGGCAGACCTCAGTTTAATCCCAGACACCCTGTATGATCCCTTAATCATACCAAAACTTATCCCTGAACACAGAACTGCATATCATTTCTTATGAATTCTAGGCATGCCCCCAAATAAAAATAACAGTTAAGCTCACAATTAATATAAAAATGGTTGGGCCCAGGAGATAGCATGGAGGTAAGGCGTTTGCCTTTCATGCAAAAGGTCATCGGTTCAAATCCCGGTGCCCCATATGGTCCCCCGTGCCTGCCAGGAGCAATTTCTGAGCATGGAGCCAGGAGTAACCCCTGAGCACTGCCGGGTGTGACCCAAAAACCAAAATAAATAAATAAATAAATAAAAATAAAAATAAATAAAAATGGTTAATCAATAATAGAGCATTCATAACAATTAAATCAAATCAGTAATTACAAGGCATATAATAAAACAGAAGAATAGGTAGGACTCATACCTAGGAGAAAATCAGCAGTAAAACTAAACAGAAAAAGGAAATACATGATACAATATAATAAAGAGGATTTTTTTAAAACTCTACTGGATATTAAAAAATACTCTCATGAATATTAAAGAGTAATGCTGAGAATAGTATCTATTTAATTTATGGACCTAGAATTATCTTCGTTTCTCCATCCTAATTTTGATCCTGAAGAAGAAAAGATTTGTAAAATTATCTCTTTAAATCTTCTCAACATTAGAAATTAAAATACACAGATTTTATTAGCAGATTCTATATAAGGCTGAAAAGGTGGACATTTGATTTGTCTCAGAAGTTTTCTCTTTAATAGTTATGCAAAATACAAAATTGATATATATTTATATATTATATGATATATTTATTTTATATATTTTATCCATTTATATATATTTATGCTAACTCAGGCATTATAGATATATTTATAAGGATAGAGGCATTTTGCCCAATGCAAAAGGTTCTCCAAAAAATGCATTTTTAATAAAAATGTTTTTCATTCTAGGTACACAAATATAGAGAAATTATTTTATAAAAATTAAAATCTAAGGGAAGGTGAGGAAATGTGTAGCTCCCAGGTACTGCTCAAGCCAACTAAACTGCCCAATTCAGTCAGTATTCAGGTCTACAGTTACTAGTGATTTCCTTCAGTAGCCTCCAATGCCATACTATATGACTCAAGAGACCACGTGGCAACCAAGGAAAATAATTGGAGCCTTGTTTATGCAGGAAATATGCCCCTGACCTCTAATCTAAATCCTCGTCCCATTCCTTCTATGATTATGAAGGCATCCTTGACAATAGCTTATTTCTCACCAATGATTTGTAATTGGATATATTGTTACAACACTAAACCATAGAGCAACTGACTACTCTTTTTTTTATTGTGGCAAAAGTGAATTACAAATCTTACACAGTAATATTTAAGGTACACAGTGACAATAAATGAGGGTCTTTCCACCACCAGTGTTGACCTCCCTTCATCCCTGTTCCCAAGCATATATCCCTTATCTCCCTCCTTTATCTCCCAGAATGCTAGTGTAACTAAAAGCATATATGTTAACACTAATGTAAACCTTTTTTTTTTTTGGCAGTTCCAGATATTTTTACTAGTGGTTCCATAAAGATTTAGAGTCAAAGGAGCACTGTAAACACAATGTTAGTGTGGCAATTATTGTTTTCATGGGCCCACCAAAGTATGGGGGTCATGGAAAGGAAAAACTTTGGCCTAAGTACATGGAGACCCTACCTCTGAAGTTTCCTGACATAAGACCATTTCTAGGTTCCAGGCAAACTAGTTTGTCCAATCCCAGTCATTGTCTGTAGTGCCTATACAGTTATATTTTTCAGTCTCTGCTGTTGGTCTCATGTTTCTGTATTGAAGGACCTGGAATCTGTATATCTTACATTGAAGTCAGGATGGTGCGGAGCGGCGTCTAATTTCAACTCACAATTAACGAGCAATGTAGAAAGCCCTGTCCAGTACACAGGTCGTTATTGTTGTTTAAATACAACTGACTATTCTTAAAGGATTAGTATTTCCTTCTTCAGCAAGAGCAGGGAGTTGAAATTTGAAAATTTATCTAATTTAGGTATATAGAGTGATTTGGATATTGGTGACATTCAGTTGAAAACAAAACAAAACATGCTGAACTTTTCCTTTAATTCAAAGCTACTGCTTTCAACATTGATAACAAGCATTCTCTTTGCAGCAGACTGAACACAAGGGAGTGTTAAGAGGTAAATAATTCACTTTAAGCCTTTCATACCGACGTTGCTTTGCCTTCAACAGAATATATGGTGTTGTTCTTTATACATTGCTGAAGTAGGCAGCAGCATTTTAAGCCACCACTTATAAAGTTATCTGACAGCGCCTATGGCTTTGGAATTTTCAAAGTACATGAAGTAAAGCAATAACTGTATTTATTAGTGATTTTCAAAATAATACATTTGATACCAATATAGTATGAACAACATTGTGTTTTGTTACTAAAAGCATAATAAATTCATGAAAAAAAAACCTTACCACATTTAGCAAGGCTAACATTAATTCGACTTAAAAATGAGAGAACATAAGCTAGATTTTTAGTCTACTACAAATTGTCTATTTTCAACTAGAATAATTTAGGTGATTTTCAAAAGTTGTTTGGCTATATAGTAAGGCCTCTTTATGCTAACTTTTATAAATGACACTTGATAACTTCATAAAGTATGTGTCAAAATTTAATTGTGTAATTTATAAATTTTTAAGAAAACAATGACAAAGAAAAAATCTAGGTTATCAATTTGGATAGCTCACAGTTGCAAAATCAAGAATATTGTATATTGTCTTTATAGATGTTCAAGGATTAGAGTCTGGAGTTCTCAGATATCACTGAATAAAAAAATGTTCTTATTTTCGTGGTCAGATACAAGATTCCATGAGTTTACATTTTAGAAAGAAAAAACCTGAAACTAGGATTTCTGACTCCAAGATCTCAGAGTATTATCTTCAGTACAGTAAACAGCCTTTCCAACATCCCAGTATACCCTAAAATTGCCAGGAAAAAAATGGCAACAGTCTCTATTTTTGGGGGGTGGAAGCCACATCCAGTGACGCTCAGGAGTTACTCCTGAATATGTCCTCAGAAATAGCTCCTGGCTTGGGGGATCATCTGGGATGCTGGTGGATCGAACCACAGTCTACCCTAGGTTAATGGGTAGCAAGGCAAATGCCCTACCGCTTGTGCCACCACTCCAACCCTAGGAATCTCTGTTGTTTTTTGTTCTTGATTTTTACAGTATCCTAATTCTGTTTATGAGGCTCATCTGTTTCCTTTCGTACATGGTTTGGTACTTGCTTTATTTTTTTCCATTTTACTGTGAATACTGAAGAATTGTTTTACTAAAGACATATATAAAACAAAATTTATTTGAGTAACCCAAACTAGAACTAAACATATGCATATTTGTGAAAATAACAAATTATTACAAATCTGAGCATGAACAATTTTTAACAAATGGAAAAAATGAGAAAGAGGCATATAAATTGATGTTACATCACTAACATATAGAGTATTAAATATATTACCAGTAATATATCATTCATGCTGTATAATAATAAGACCTATTGCATTAAGATACTTTTTTAATTCTCAGGAATTTGCAACAGAAAATTTGTACTTACTGAATTATTTATATTCAAACCAGCTTTTAGTCTAATATAGACATGCTATAATTTTTAACTGCACTGAATCTAAATATGTGTAACTAGGATCACTGTGTGCAATTATATGCACTTTGCCGCATATAAAATTATTTAATTCTACAATAAGACCTATAGTAAAATATTTCTAATATTAATTTTTTTTGGTTTTTGTGCCACACCCGGTGATGCTCAGGGGTTACTCCTGGCTATGCGCTCAGAAGTCACTCCTGGCTTGGGGGACCATATGGGAAACCGGGGGATCGAACTGTGGTTCGTCCTAGGCTAGCGCAGGCAAGGCAGGCACCTTATCTCCAGCGCCACCGCCTGGCCCCCTAATATTAATTATTAATTTTCCTCAATGTGTTGTAGAAGACACAGTTGTCTTACTGTTCATATTCTGTTTTAGCCAGAGATAGTTCAATTAACTAATGTCTAAAAAGTGCTATTGTATAAATTGTCCATTACAAAATCATATTCTTTCTAGACAGAGTCAAGACAAGTTCTTATACTACCAGGCTGACAAACAAAAATATTAATATAGGGATCATAGTGGTGGCGTAGTAGTAAGGCCTTGAATGCATCTGACTTGGGACGGATCAGGGTTCGATCCCCTAGAGTCCATATAGTTCCTTAAGCCAGGAGTAACTCCTGAGCATCACTGGGTGTGGCCCAAAATACAAAAGAAAATATTGATATAGCCCATATTTTTATAAATAACTATAATTTGATATAAATTAGTGGTTATCAATCAGACATTCTAATATGTTACTTAAATATAGGATTACTTACTGTAATTTTAGTCATATAAGTAATTAACATAAGCATTTTGAATACTTATAAGGTAAAGCAGAAATTTAAGGTAATAAGGTATTAATTTAAGATATTAAGGTATCATCAGTCTTTATATAAAATGCCCCCAAAATGATTAATTTAAAGAACAACCCAACTGCTTGTCTACCACTCATTTATCAATTTATTTTCTCTATAATATAGCAAAATTTAAAAATTTGTCAATAAAAATGTTTAGTAAATTCAATTCACCAGTAATGTGCTTTGAAATATTAAGTTGTCAAACAGATAAAATCAATTCTTATGTAAATGAAAAACCTAATTAAAAATTGATAATATCAGTGTTTTGTTACATCAACTTTTGAGATCATCATGTGTGCATGTTCAATATAATTCCTACCATGAGAAAAACACTGATGGGACTGGAGAGATAGTGAAATTGATTGACGAAATACTTTTCCAATTCTTTTTCCTATAAAGCTCTTAATAGATTTCTGTAGCTCTAAAGATAGGGAGATTCCAGTTTGGCTGAGTATATAAAGATTCAATCTTCCCTTAAATTCCTTCAATAAAAATATAAATAAAATGAATAGCACCTCTTTAAATTTCAATAAATACATTGTTTTCATTCTTTGTAATTATAAACAGCAGTTTGAGACAAAGTGCTGTACTAATCTCACAGGCAATAAACAATTGAACTTGTTAATCAATGTATTTTACTCTAATTAATCAATATTTTGGAGAAAAAATTTCTCATATTTGCATTAGTTTAAAGTATATTTGCTAAAGACATTCCTCAAACTGCCATTATCTTAAAATGCTAGCATTTAAGAGTAACCATTGTGTTTGAATTTGTAATCTGATAACAAAAAGCAACTTCAGAGTACAATTATGGAATATCAAAGGTTAAATAAAGGAATACTGGAATATTTATCCTCAGAAATACTATTATAAGAAAAAGGATTCCCAAGTTTGACCAAATATTATTAATAAAATTTATGGGTATTATATTATCAGAATAATGTCATTCTCTTTGTTAAATGCAAGAATAAGTAGTTCATTTAAAATGTATGTAGTCTATTTGAGGTTGACATTGATACCTGAAATTAAAACTAAGTATTTTACTAATGTTAAGATATTTTAAATAAAACATTAGTGCAAAATGAAATATCTCTGTTCATTATCAGATTGTGACAATATCAAATTCAAACATTGCAGTTCATTCTTCTCCTGACGAGTAATTTAAAAAATTTTTCTCATATAAAGAAAGAAGCAATTTTACATAGACAATCGCTTTATAAGACTATAGTCCCATATTCTTCGACTTTGTTATGGACTTCTTATAATGTAGTTTTTAAAAAAAATAATCATGGAGGTAAGTAGGAAATATTATGGATAGTAATGTTACAAAGAATAGCAGATGATGATCTCTGATACACAACTCACTCTTTGCTTTTAAAATAATGCTTTATTAAAATTCAGTTATGTCTTTTTGGGGCCCGGGAGATAGCATGGAGGTAAGGTGTTTGCCTTTCATGCAAAAGGTCATCAGTTCGAATCCTGGTGCACCATATGGTCCCCCGTGCCTGCCAGGAGCAATTTCTGAGCATGGAGCCAGGAATAACCCCTGAGCACTGCCGGGTGTGACCCAAAAACCAAAAGAAAAAAAAAAAATTTCAGTTATGTCTTTCATTTATGTTATGCATGGTTTCAGTTCTACTTCAATGACAGAGTTGGATATTTGTGACAGAGACCATATGACATATAAATCCCAAACATTTTCTCTCCCATAGTATAAAAGTTGTTTTCTGATAAGAAAGTCTCAATTCTTAGTCATATAATTAAATAAAATACCTTATTCTTCCTCTCCTATAAATATGAATTAGGCTTTTTTTTGTTTGTTTTTTGGGCTACACCTGGCTATACTCAGGGGTTACTTTTGGCTATCTGCTCAGAAATATCACCTGGCAGGCACGGGGACCACCTTGCAAGGCAAAAGCTGCTGTGCTATCTCTCCAGCCCCAGGTATTTTTCATATATGCATTGTGCCTAATATATCATACATACTTAAAAATAAAACTCATTTTCATTTCTGAGGACATGAGTAGTCTCAAAATATGTATGCTTAATTGATGGATGATGAAATTACTTGAGTTTTTGTAGGTTATTTTTGTAGTTTGTTTTTTTGTTATTGTTTTGTTTTGTTTTGTTTTTGTTTTTTGTTTTTAGGCCACACCCAGTGACGGTCAAGGGTTACTCCTGGCTATGTGCTCAGAAATTGCTCCTGGCTCAGGAGACCATAATAGGTCTGTCCTGGGTCAGCCGTGTGCAAGGCAATCACCCTACCACTGTGCTATAGTTCCAACCAGAAATAACTTGATATTTTATAAAGGTATTTTAGCATTGTGATGTGTAGTACAAGTATATTCATTTTTGAATTCTTAGAACTGTAGGGACAGTTCCATGATGGGAACATCTGATAATAAATGCACTGAGGTACATGAAGTTTCTTTAAGTACATTACAAGTTCCTTAGTATACTTAAAATTAAGTAAGCCTCTTCAGTTCTGTCTTGTTTCCTGTTTACTTAGTTATTGTACAAAGTAACCTTGTCATATTTCAATGCTTTCAAAACTATTATTTCTTTACAACTTCCCCCAAAGGGCCATTATAATTATTCCTATTTTATGTGTAGGAAATCTTAAAACTATGCTATTCATAAAGAACAACTGCAAAATTTATAATGATACAAGTATGAGTAAGTACTATGAGCAACTTTGTTTTTTATAAAATCTAGCACTTTTTCAAATAAAATAAGCCAACAAGTACTGTTTCATCATTCATTAGTGTATAGTGTATTTTGTCTTATGAATTATTCTATTTGTGCTGCCTGATGATTTTTACAGAAATTTTATTTTTACTCTAATAATGACTGTTAATCAAAGCTTCCAAAAGAGTTCTAATAGGAAAATGCACTCCCCTTGAATTGCTTTCTTCCCATAACTTTGCACCCTAAGATTAAAAAAATCCCATAAATAAAATAAACAAGATATTCTAAACAATTTTGATTTGTAATTTTAAAAGTAAGTCAGTACTGATATCAAGTTTCAGAATTCTGAGATATATTTGTAGTCTCAAAAAATCATAAACATTTTCATAACAGAACAAAGCTTAAGTCCTTTTGAAATGCAACAATTTTTCCATATAAAATAGCTTGTGATAAATGGTTATATGTAGGGCCTGCAGTGTTTTTTTTTTTTTAATGTTTCAAGGTGGAAACCT
>PVKC010008316.1:0-28261 GCA_004027635.1 Crocidura indochinensis | reverse complement strand
TTGTATATTGTTGACAATAATATTTTGAGTACATATTAACATAAAATCAGGGGGATTCCCGTATCAAATTGTCCTCCTTCCACCTCCATTCCCATCCTACCACCCATATCCACCTCCCTCTCCCTTGAGGCTGCTAAAATAGGTGGTCTCCTCTGTGCCTAGCTTACAGCTTAGTGGTCTTATACTTGTTTGGTCTTGGGCATTCTACCTTTCTTAAGAGTAAGAATATAATAACCTTATTTAAGGGTAAGAATATAATAAACAAGACATATGTAAAGATATGTGATAATAAGGAACTCTTTAATGTTATTGGAATAGTATCTAATCAACAGCAAGATATGAATAGTTAAGTTTCAGGGATTCACAAATTATATATATGTATATATACATACATATATATATCTCTATATATATATATTTGAGCCATAGCCAGCTGTGCTCAGGGGTGGTGACTCCTGGCTCTGCACTCAGAATCACTCCTGACTCAGGGGACCATATGAGTTGCCTGAGCTTGAAACCACATTCATCCTGAGTCAGTCATGTGCAAATCAAATGCCTTACTGCTGTGCTACCACTTATAAATATATTTTTTCAAAATGAAGAGCAGGGTTATTTATATAGAAATAGATGATAGATACAATCAATAATTTATCAAATAAATAAATGACATACATACATGATAGATATGATTTATGTAAAAATAATATATAGGTGATAAATGCTTAGTAGATGATACTGACATAAAACAGGTAGATAGATAATAGACAATTAAAAGATAGATGAATGGGGGCCGGGCGGTGGCGCTGGAGGTAAGGTGCCTGCGCTAACCTAGGACGGACTGCGGTTCAATCCCCCGGTTCCCCATATGGTCCCCTGTGCCTGCCAGGAGCGACTTCTGAGTGAATAGCCAGGAGTAACCCCTGAGAGTCACCGGGTGTGACCCAAAAACCAAAAAAAAAAAAAAGATAGATGAATGGTAGATGAATAGATGATGAGTGAATAGACTGATGAGTGTATGATGGACAAACCAATTATAGACTTTTAAAAGGTAAGATTATAAAGCATAATCTAACAAGGTGATATTTGACAAAGGTACCCAATATCATTCTATTCTGTTCTTCATGCAAAGAAGCTGCAAACATCTGTCAATGGAGGCAAAAAGCTAAGTTTAATAAAATGACTGAAGGGACTCTCAATTCAGGATGAGAGATAAAATGTAAGTGAGAAATTTAAAGAGGCATCAAAGGGATTTGATGTAAGAGGTCTGTTTTGGATTCTAGGATACCCATAGGTGGAAGGAACAAGTACATAAGAAAATTCTAGAAGACTGACCATGAATTCACATAAAAGTCAGCTCTGCAGAAATGGATCCATACCATAGGGAACAGATAAGTTCACTTCAAACAGCTGATGGAGTTGTTGTCAGAGGAAGAACAAGAACAAGAAGTTTTATTTTCATTGGTTTCAGGAGCTTCCCCTATATAGGTCTTGGTGGCCATAAAATTTCTCTTGTACCTACAATAGGCATATTGGATGTTTCTACAAGGAAATCATACATGGATGTGAAAGGAGAGAAGTCAACAGTATTTATTGGAGTATGAGGCATCTCAGGTGTAAAAACCTTGTGTTGATTTCTATCTGTTTAAATTTAAGTCTGTGGATGGAGAGAAAATACACATTGTGAATGAGCTCATATTATCTCAGAGATAGATAGATATAGATAGATAGATAGATAGATAGAGAGAGAGAGAGAGAGAGAGAGAGAGAGAGAGAATTTAAGCAGAGTGTCTTTTCCAGCCAAGTTCTGGATACAGGATGATCATTCCTCCACTTCCAATAACTACTAACTACTGATAAACCCATCATAAGTGCAAAATATTATAAAAGTTAAACAAGCTTGTAATACACTTAATCCAACTTACTTATGGCTTAGTCTGGTGAGTCTTTTTTATGAACAATGGATATGTTTGAGCACAATAGTTTATAGAAACATATGAAATATTTTATGTAGAAATTGATTATAATATAAAGCAGTGAGTTTATTTTTAAAGCTCCATTATTGACTTTGAGGTTAGAAAGCTTGGGATTTCCTGTGTAGAATACTACCCTATGCATTCCCTCGCCCCATAGGAAATATGTTTCTTTCTTTCTTTCTTTTTTTTTCCCTTAAAATATCTTTTTTTAAGCACCTTGATTACAGACTTGTTGTATTTGGATTTCAGTCACATAAAGAATATCCCCGTTCACCAGTGCAACATTCTCATCACCAATGCCCCAATCTCCTTCCCCTCCTCCTGTATTTGAGACAGCTATTCTACTTCTCTTACTATTGGCATTGTCACCATAGTTGTCAGTGTAGTTATTTCTTTTACTGCACTCACCATTCTTTTTGGTGAGGTTCATACTATGAGTCAGTCCTTTCAGCCCTCATCTCTATTGTCTGTGGGCATTATTACAATGATGTCTTTTCTTTTTCTTTTATTTTTATTGGGGGGTGGTCACATCCGACAGCGCTCAGGGGTTTTCCTGGCTCTATGCTCAGAAATTGCTCCTGGCAGGCTTGGGGGACCATATGGGATGCCGGAATTCGAACCACTGTCCTTCTGCATGCAAGTTAAACCCCTTACCTCCATGATATATCTCTGGCTCCCATCTTTCATTTTTCTTAAAACCCATAGATGAATGAGACTATTCTGTCTCTGTCTCTCTCCCTTTGACTTATTTCATTCAGCATAATAGATTGCATGTACATCCATGTATAGGAATATTTATGACTTCATCTCTCCTGAAGGCTGCATAATATTCCATTGTGTATATGTACCACAGTTTCTTTAGCCATTCATCTGTTGAAGGGTATACAGGTTGTTTCCAGGCTCTGGCTATTATAAACAGTACTACAATGTTTTCTACCAGGAAGCTTCTAGAAACAATAGATTCATTTAGCAATGTGGCAGGCTACAAAAGTAACACACAAAAGTCAATGGCCTTTTTGTACACCAATAATTATAAAGAAGAAATGGACATTAAAAAAAACAATCCCATTCACATTAGTGTCACATAAACTCAAATATCTTGGAGTCAACTTAACTAAAGACATGAAGGATCTATACAAATAAAACTACAAAAGCCTCCTTCACAAAGAGGTGCTGGAAAGCTCATGTCCTTTCAGAGTCACTTCATTGAGTGTGAAAGACAGAACCATTTCCCTGAAGTGATCAGGGATATTGGATATTCTATTTCCTAAGGAAGTTTCTGTGGATGGCAGGGCATGCCATGTCATCATAAGTTTTAAAAGTCACAAGGCCCCTCCTTGTTATTGGGGTATTGCCTGTGTTTCCAGGCCCAGGTGTAAGTTTCTGTGCTGATTCAGGCCCCCAAACACATAGAACTTTCTCCCCTATGGGGCCATAGTGATAGTTCAGTGGGCAGAACTTTTGCCTTGCACATGACTGACCCTAGTTTGATTCTTGGTATTCTATATAGTCCCCTGGGCCTTCCAGGTGTAATTCTTGAATGCAGAGCCAGGGATAAATCTTGATCAATGCCAGGGGGAGAAAAAAAAACTAAAGGGGAAAAATAACAAGGAATTGTCTTCCTCAAATATCCTATTCATCAGAGGCCCCTTTAAAAGCCTCTTGTCATTGAGAATAGAGGGTGCAGGTGTCTGGCCTTCTGTATGCCCATCCTGGCACACTAGAGGTCTGGCTGGCATTGTGTCCAGCTCATTTCCGAGAGCTCGCTTGCTAGAAATTTACTGGGAGGAAGCTTGGCAAGAAGAGGTAGCTGGACAGCCACTCCTCCTCCCAACTCAGCCCCTCCCTACACACACCACCACCACTACACTGTGGCTCAGAAGGTCATTACCCCAAAGAGCTTGGTTTGATGGTGTGCATTAGCAAGCTTAGTCCATCTGCTGTTGCTAGCTCCAGTGCCAGGGAATCAGGTTTGTTCTTTGGGCTATTGACTGACAGTTAGTTAAGCTTGTCCCTGTGACTGTTGCTAGTCTGAGTGGTTGAGAGCAAGCAATTCAGCCCCTCCACTAGAGGCAGGAGGAAATGCTGATTGGACCTCCCTAACTGTGGGGCAAGAGAAATTTTTTGATTTATGTTTTTTAGTAAATCCATCACTCTCTGGCATCCATTCAAGACAGGCCTTGAGCATAATTGCAGGATCTGGAGAAAATGGGGAAGTCAAGTTCAATTTAGTCCATTAACATTTTTAAAACATTTCATTACGATGAAAATGGAACAGCATTTACATGAATGGGACTGTGGTTTTATCTCCTCAGTGTATTCCTCCCTCGATCATTCTCTTCCTGTTCTCTCTCCTTTTCCTCGCTCCCTCTCCCCCTCACATAGCAAGGCTTCCTGGCTTAGTTTTTTAGGACACCCACTAGCCTCCATCAGTGTCATAGTCACCTTGGCTAGTGGCTGCAATGAGAGAGGTGAGCTGGTCTTTCACTGCCAGTGGTTCTAAATCTATCCACTCTTCTTTGATAGTCCTTGCATCCTTTCCTGCTGAACTTGAGCAAAAATCCACATAATTTCTCAAAAATCCACCAAAAGAAGAATTACGGGACAGACTAGCGCTGTTGTTAGCTTTCTTATTATCTATTTTACAATTAGGCTTTATTTTCACTTTCAGCTTTTATTGATTTTGTGGTAGCCATTAAAGGAAGCCTGTGTCTTGATCTTGAACCTGTAGATAGGCTCTAAGGTCAAGAATGTTAAGGGTACAATTGGAATTTGTGTTATTCATAGGTTGACCTTAAAATAGAGGGGCTGGGAGATAGCTCAGATATTGCATAAATGAGACTTGATTTTGATTACCAGCACTTCCATGGCTTCCTGAAACACCAGCACCGCTGGCTCAATCCAGTGATTGCAACATCACTGCACCTATGAGTATTAAATCATCTGTTCTGGTTGACCAAATATTGTAGGCAGCTGGGGGAGGGATAAATATTTTTAAAATATTAAATTTAAATATTAAATCATAAATATTTAAATACATGTTAAATAAAAATTAAAACGTTATACATTTAAAGGTTAAAATAAAATGGGAAGATGATCCTGGATTATTTAGCAGACTTTGTTGCTATTAGACCCAGAGCAGTAGGAGAGGTGGCAGGAGCCTGGAGTCCAAAAGGCAGTTTCTCCAGCAATTCAGCAGTGAGCAGGAGAAATCCAGCAGGGATGGCAGCGTCAGGGTGGCAGCTTTGATAGTAGAGCCTCCTAGTTCCCCCACTAGCATTTCAGCCCCTGGCTTATCCACTCATCTGCCAACTGCCATCTAGTGGCAGTTACAAGGGGGCAGGGTGTCTGGTAACTGACTTCTTTGCCCGTAAGGGACAGTAATCCACTTCTGGCTGGCCAGAGGCCATAAGAATCTCTGTTTTCTTGATACCAAGAGAACAGCTCTTAATTGTGAAGAAGGGACAGACAAGGTTCCCGAGTGGTAGAGTGCAGTAGAATTCCAGTAATGTTGCTTGCTTACTATGCAAATGAAGGAAAGGGCCACAAGCAAAGGAAATATGAGGTTCAAGAGTCAGGGGATAAAAGTAATAGATTATTTTCCTGCCTTCTCCTGCCTTGATTTTAGTCCATAATATCTAGGTTGGATTTTGTTTCCCGAACCATGAGGATATGAGTCTATATTGATCCACATTCCAGCCTTTGAAGCCATCTGCTCCCAAAAGGACTGAAAAATGAATCTAAATCTGTCTAGTTTAGGGGACATGAAAGCTACTGTCATGGACAGTCAAATTATTCACTCTCATGCATCTTCTAGGTGGAAACCTGTCTACAGAAGCCTGGGTCTAGGGTGACAAGCCTTGGAGAATGTGGCTGAAGCCTTGGAGAAAGCTTGGAGAAGATGGCTCCTGGAGGGCCCTGCAGGGGAGTTCCAGTGTTTGCAGGATGGAGCCTATTACAGTCAGTTTGAGTGGGATAAAGTTAGGGAAGGCCTGTAATACCCTGAGAGAGAACATATGTGCTCTGATGAAATTGGCGTTTCCGAATGAAACTCAGACCTGGAAGACTTTCCTCATCTTTATCCCTTTGCTTAGAGTCTCTGCTGGCACCTTGGAGTCTAGTTTCAACTTTGGCACCAAGCACAACACTGGCCTTCTGTAGGCTTTGTGGAGGCTGCATGCGTCACTCAAGCAACAGCGAAGTTCAACTGTTCTTTCCAAGAAAATAGGCCCAAGAAAAAACTCAGTAGTTCCCAAGGAAACATTAGATATTGCACAAAGGGGATCTGTTATTCCCATACTGCAGTGCTTCTCAATTATTTTCTGTCATGCACCCTTAGGAAGAAGAAAACATTTTTCATGTTCCCCCTTCGCAACTGTAAATAGTATCTTTATTAAAAAAAACTTTAACCTGCAAAACAAAAATATATAAAATAATTCGAGCTGATTTTTTAATTAGAGTTGATGTCCAGATTAATGGCTACAATGAGCACGCATAGCTTTTCGAAGCGGGGTTTGAAGCAGGACACAGCAACTCTCAGCTCCAGAGACATACAGAGACATAAACACGGGGCTTAACTTGTTATGACAGAAGTCAAATGTGCCCCCCCCTTTACAGAGCCTCCTGTCCCCCTATTTGAGAACCACTGCTACTGAAACATAATGAAAACAACACAGCCTCCTTCATCTGAGACAACAAGATGAATAGGGGTAGCCACAGAGAAAAAAAAATCCTTATCTTTTTTGATTTTGTAATAAAAACAAACAAACAAACTAGTTTCTTGTGCCCTCCGAGGCCCTCTCACCTTCTTTAATAGAAAGGGTTGTTTTTAGACTTCTACCCTGGCTGAAGAAGGAGGTGTGCTAGGCGGGCAGAGTCATGGCTATCATCCTCAAGCCTGAGGATTATGGAAAAGCTGGAGCCCAGCTCCCACAGCACCCCTTCCAGGGCAGGCTCCTACTAAAGTGCATAGCACATCCCATTCAGGGCCAGCTCTAGTACAGGGGGAAAACAGATACTTTTTTGGGATCCCTGTTTCTGCCCCTACCCATGACTGTTTATTTCAGAATATTGGAAATTACCCTGAGAAATTGTGATGACAATTGTCATGACAGCTCTAAGAAATTACTAATACTATAGCCTATTCATTAAAAAAAAGTCATTAGAGATATAGAAATTTTCATTAAGCCCCCTTTTCTAAGCAATGGTTACTGCTTAGTGGTTCAAGAGGTTGAGGTGGAATCCAGCTGTCAGAGACCAGCTCTCTGTGGAGGGTCTCGAAGAATCTGAATCCCAAAGCAAGACCCAAACAGCTCAGGTAGGCAACACAAGAGACAGAGAAGGCAAGAGGCTTTGGAGGATGTTAAAGTAAACTTTGCCGATTTCACTCTTCTACCAGCCTGAGAAATTGTCTCCCTTTTCCTGTCACTCTTTGCCTGAAGTTCAGGATAAAGCGGAATTCAAAAATAATTGCAAAATAACACATAGTAAAGCAAGCAGCAAACACAATGAGACAGGGGAGGTCTCTACAGTCTCTCTAACTCTCCCTTTGTGCTGTAGAAAAATGGTCACTTTTCTTGCGAACAGATGCCATGCACAACCCCCATGTCACCCAACATAGTGCAACCAATAGTAGAGAAATTTAGGGTACCCCCATGCTCTGTATCCCACTACTTCAGGGCCTGAGAAGAGAGATAAGGGTAAAATAGTGCAGATGGTGGCCTGTTAGCATGGGTTTCCAGAGAGCAACCTCATAAAGGATTTTATGGTGTTTTAATTAAAACATCAGTCACAGAGTCGAGAAGAGGAAGCAGGAAGGCAAGGGCATGGGAGGAGAGAGGCATTGGGCACCAAGTTAGGAAGGGATGATCTGATCAAGTCTCCTTGACAGGAATAGGAGCCATGAGCACCCCAGAATGAAAGCCATGAGCAGGAGAACAGGACCTCCACATACTCAGTGTATCCCCTAGAATTGGGAAGGCTCAAGGAATAGTTTTAACAGTACCAGGGTACTGTCTGAGAGGAGGGAGAGGTGGCTCAGGCTCAGATATAGGAGCTGCTAGAAAGCTGAGAGCTTCTGTGGTCCTCAGTGGTGAGAGGAGTCCATCTAGAAAGCAGCCTGGCAGTGAGAAGGGCATCAGAAAGTGTGTTTTTCAGCATGTTATGATTTTATTTATTGTTTGGGGATTCAGGGAACACCTGGGCTTAATCCTGGCTTTGGCTCAGAGATCACATCTGGCACTACTCAGCATTCTATGTGGGGTCAGAGATCTAAGTGGTATTGGCTGCATGCAAGTAAAGCACCTTACTATTGTTGGCCCAGCATATTTAAATTTCAGAGCATGAAACCAACCACATTCTACTAAAGCTTGTCTCAGTGAATCTGGTAGAAATGGGCTTTATCCTCAAGGGGTGCCTTGTATGAGTCCTGCACCTAGCAGCTGTCTTTTCCTTTTTATCATGCTTCTATGTCCAAAGGCTTCTGCTCCTCCATCTACTTATGTAGCAGTATTAGTGCGGGTTTACGTTCTTGCCTCGAAGAGCTCTTCCATGTATGAGCTCGGACCTGCCAACCCACCTTGAGACTGAAGCAGGGGCCTCCTAATGAGCTCATGTTCACAATTTGCTCTCCTCCCTCAGTTCCCTATAGCCCACTGCCATGAGTTTCCTAGCTCTTGTTTCATCTGTGGTGGGTTCAGAATACAGGGCTCAATCTCTATTTGAGCAGTTGAGTGGGAATCACTCATAAATAAATATCTGACTTGATTCTGAGGATTGTTTGGGAAATAATCTATTGCAAGAAGCTGGATTCTGGAGTCCCTGACCTAGGAGCACCTCTGATGATCTTCTCTGAATCTTGATAGCAAATCGGGCTCAGCAACTATGATCTAGACTTTAAGGCCTAGTCAGAATCCTAAACACCAGGCAGTTGAACTCTATTAACAGTAAATGATCTCTCCCAAGCCTGGACTAAGTGAGATCTGGCCCCATTCCTGCAATGGAGAGACAGGGAGAGGATTTTTGTTCTTTTTCACAAACATGAGAGACTAGCAGGCTGCAGGGAGCAAGGAATACGCAATAAAACAGCATCTTATATAAGTAACGTGTGGCGTTCCCTCTCTCCTGTTGTTTGAAGACAAATAGCTTAGTAAGTAAACTAAGGCAAGACAGCCATTATGCTAACAGCAGTGAAAGAGGCTTGGCTGTGAGTCTCTAAATTGCACGCACCTGAAATTTGAGCACTCCAGATGGTAGAAGAGAAAGTCGGCAAAGTTTACTTTGACATCCTCCAAAGAAAGCCTCTTGCCTTCTCTCTTTGTGTTGCCTACTTGAGCTGTTTGGGTCTTGCTTTGGGATTCAGATTCAGACCCTTCACAGGTCTCTGACAGCTGGATTCCACCTCAACCTTCATGAACCACTCAGCATTAACCATTGCTTAGAAAAGGGGGCTTAATGAAAATCTCTATATCTCTAAAGACAGTTTTTTTTATATAATGGATAGTATATAGTATTCGTGGTTTCTTAGAGTTGTGATAACAAATAACCAAAAGTCAGGAGGCTTAGAACAGCAGGAATTTATTCTCTTGCAATTCTGGAAGTGCAAACTCAAGATATTGACTGGGCCATGCTCTCTCTGGGGGAGATGTGTGTGTGTGTGTGTGTGTGTGTGTGTGTGTGTGTGTGTGTGTGTGTGTGTGTGTGTGTGTGTGTGAAATCCCTCTGTGCCTCTACGTATAATTTGGTGACTACAGGCATTCTAGTCATTACCTGGCTGATATATACTTCATTCCTACCTCTGCTCTTTCTTTATAGGGCTTTTTCTCTCTGTTTCTGTTTTCTCATTTTACAAGTTTTTGAATGGGCTTTTTAAAGATAATCTTATCCTTACTAATGATATCTGAAAAGATTCCATTTAAAGATAAACTTATATTCTTAGGTTCTAGGTGGACTTGGAAGGAGACACTAGTCAATTTGATGCATTCCTTTTGGCATTTTGCCTTGATTCCATGCATCCTACAGTGAAAATTCTTCCATGACAATAGGTTTCTTCCTGATCTTTGTTGTTGTTGCCTTTTGGGGGGGATGCAGGGAAAGCCTGGGTGTGCTCAGGGCCTACTCCTGATCCTATGCTCAGGGATTACTCCTGATATGGGTCAGGGAATCATATGTGATTCTGGAGATCGATAGAACCTGGATCACCTGCATGCAAGGCAAGGCCCCAACCTGCTGTGCCATCCCTGGCTGCTTTCCTATTCTTTCTCTTTGCCCTTGGTGGTCAATGTTTCCAATGAGAGTAAAACATACATATTCCTATCTTTCCAGCACAGGGACTGTAGACCTTTTAATGAAAAAGAACAGGGCTGAGAGTGGTCAATGATTGGTAAAGTGATTTATGATTAACCTGTGTGCCCTTCTTGCCTGTTCCTGTTGTCTCTTGCAGTGATTATGTTCTAATTACAGTTAGCACCTTGTGAACAGGTTCTAATCCACTGAATAGTAGGAACATATTCTACTTCCAGGACAGGCCCCTCATCACCTCTCCTATA
The DNA here is from genome assembly GCA_004027635.1 of Crocidura indochinensis. Classification (NCBI taxonomy): domain Eukaryota; kingdom Metazoa; phylum Chordata; class Mammalia; order Eulipotyphla; family Soricidae; genus Crocidura; species Crocidura indochinensis. Next base: position 17,742 of record PVKC010008316.1, on the reverse strand, counting down.
GAATCTTCAAACTCTATCCATTTTCTTTTGCCTTAAGGCTAGACACCATAGCCTTGAGAGTTTTGTGCTCAATATGGCAGAGTCTAAAGGTGAAAAAAATTGCACCTCTGGAATATTTCCTAAAAGAGAAAATCTGTAAGCCAGGAACATCATAAATTCTGAATAATAATTTTTCTTAAATTTTAGTTACTCATTAAAATGTGTGAGCTTAATTAGGTTGACTCACTCTAATGCCAAAGCTCTAGGTCTGTGTTTCTAGAGCCTTGTTTATGTTGGAGAGACTTCCAGACCTCGTTCTGAAGACTAGAGAAGTCTCGTCTCTCCTCTGCCTCTTCCAGTTGGTTTTTAATCATTCTCATTATCATGGGTTATTCCATCACTAATTTTAAAATGGATAATTCCATTTAAAGCAACTTTATTGAGGAAGCTTTGATTTAGTGACTGTATATGCTTTAGGCGTATAATTCCATACCACTTCAAAATGTATTACCACCCACCACCACCATGGTCACTACTCAGTGGCAACATCCTCTCCATTATCCACTGCCCATTGGATTCCCCTCTCACATTTCTTTTCTCTTCTTCATTTGGAAACCTCAGTACTGTTGTCAGATCAAGGTGGTGTTGGTTATTTTTTATGTCATGGGACATATTCTTTTGATTTGTCTCCTTATATTTTCCATATAAGTAAAATATCCTTTTTCTGACTTATTTTTTAGCATGTTCCTATCTTGTTCACCTGTTTTGTGACAAAAGGCAATATTTTCTCCTTTGTTATAGCTGCTATTGGAGTTTTGGGTAATGTTCAGATATTGTCTATTATAAATAGACCTGTAAAGCATAAACATAGGCATGTAGATATTATAAAGCATACACATAGGCCTGAAAGTACTTACTGAATTAGTGTTCTGTGTTCTTTGGATACTTAATTGCTAGATCATATGATTGACATAAAATATATATTAGATATATTTTAAGAAGTCTCCATATAGTTTTAGATTGATTTACAAGAGACTGGGTCAATTAATTGTAGAAAGCATTTGAAGGTTCCATCCTTTTCCTCTCTACCCATACTACCCAATACTTTTTATTTCTGATCTTTTGAACATAAATAGGCCAGTCTCACTTGTTGTTTGTTTGATTTGTGCCTGATAGAGCAGTGATGCTGAAAAATTTTTCATGTGCCTGTTTGCCATATGTATGTCTTTTTTAATTACGTGTCTGTTCAGCTTCCACCCCGCCCCACTGTTTTTTTGATGGGTTTATATTCTTGTTAAGTTTTGTATTGTGTTATTTTTTTTGTGTGTGTGTGGTTTTTTGGGTCACACCCGGCAGTGCTCAGGGGTTACTCCTGGCTCCATGTTCAGAAATTGCTCCTGGCAGGCACGGGGGACCATATGGGGCACCGGGATTGGAACCGATGACCTTTTGCATGAAAGGCAAACGCCTTACCTCCATGCTATCTCCCGGGCCCCGTATTGTGTTATTTTTATGTATCTTGTATATTAACTCTTGGTCAGTGTGTGGTATGGGGATGTTTTTTATCATACAACAAGATGACTTTTTATTTTAATAGTAGTTTTTTTTTTTTTCCTGTGGAGATTTTTCATTTCATGTAATCCTAAATGTTTGTTTTGGCTTTTGTTTCCCTTGCTATTGAGTCCATAAATATACTGTTAAAACCAATACCCTGGAGCAATTTTCCTGGTTCCTTTAATGTATGTCATGACTTTTGGCTCTAACATCCATATCTTTAATCCAATTTGAGTTATCTTTTATGTATGGTCTGAACTAATTATCCAATTTCATTATTTTGCATATGTCTATCAAATTTTTCAACATACTCTATTAAAGGAAGTTGTTTCATTTATGTTCTTGACTTTTTTGTTATAAATTAACTAATACTGAGCTCTCAATTCTATTTCATTGATCTGTTTACCTATTTTTATTCAAATGTCATATTGTGTTTGTTTTATGGTTTTGGGTTTTTTGGGGGCCACACCTGGTGATGCTCAGAGATTACTTACACTCGGAAATCACTCCTGGCTTGGGGGACCATATGGGATGACGGGGAATCGAACTGCTGTTCATCCTAGGCTAGCTCACACAAGGCAGACACCTTACCGCTTGTGCCATTGCTCCGGCCCCTGTTATACTGTTTTGATGATAATGATTCATCATATAGTTTAATTCAGGGAATATGAATTAAACACCATCTCTTTTTTCCTCTGGATTATTTTCTCTTTTTCAGACTACTTTGTGGTACCATATGAATTTCAACAATGTTAGCTCTGTTTTCTTGAAGAATACCATTGGATTTTATTTTGAGAGGGATTACATTGAATCTATATAGTGCTGTAGGTAGAATAAGACCTCTTCTTTTTTGGTTGGAGTTCATTTGTTGAAGCATTGACATTTGATATTTGTTGATAATGTGAAGAATCAATGTAGATAATAATATAGTTTTTTATTGTCTTAGTTTTGGGGTTATACCTAGTGATACTTAGGGGTTACTCCTGGAGTTGCACTCAGGAATTACTTCTGGCAGGGTTTAGGGGACCATATTGGATGATAAAGATTGTACTATCTCTTCAGCTCACAGGTTTTTTCCTACTGAGCTTTTATTGGATACCTCATTCATGATCACTTTTATCCCATGTATAACAGAATGGCATAGAAAGAGTTGTTAGAAATAACAGAAATTTATTTCTCACATTTCTGGAAGTTGATGCAGGAAAATTCAGTTACTAGTAAAGATTCACTTCCTGATTTATAGTTGCTGTAACTTGATAAAATGGTTAAAATAGGGCAGGAAGCTTTCTTTATTATGTTTTGTAAGGTCACTAATTTAATTCATCAGAGTCCTGTCTCAGGACATAATCGAGTGGCCCTAGTTCCTAGTGCCAGCATATTGGGCACTAAGTTTTAACAAATTGATTGGGGTTGGGGGCAAGGTTCTGTCTTAAGTGAGATAGCACAAGTCTTACACCTGAAATGCCTTGGGGTTGAGCTCTCAATACTTAATGTCCTCCCACACACTAGCCTAACATACCACCCTAGCCATTATGTACCCCCACCAGATATGGTCCTCAGAACTAAAAAATTAAAACAATTGGCAGGAGAATTCAGGTATTCAGCATGCTGCATTTAGTTTTGTAAATTTTTTTGAAGGGGGACTTCTTCTACCCACTTTTATTAGCAACCTACTTGGACTTTCCCAGAGTTTTCTTTGCAGAGGATCTTCTATCCAATGCAGTCGAAAGTCCTTCATCCCATCTCGATGTTTCCTTTCAGCTCTGATTTACCACTGGCACTCCATTTAAAGGGCTTTAACCTCCTAATTCTTGGCTTTTGCTTCGAGGTCCCTTTTTCTTAGAGATCCTCTACAGAGTTATGTTTACCCAAAGGTGATTCATCTATCCAGATTCCATCTTCTCAGGCTAAGGAATCCTCCAAGCATATAAGATTGCTGTGGACCAGCTTTTGTGTTGTGGGGTGAATGTAGCTTTAGTCTGTTCCCACCCTCCCTCATGAATTCTTTAAATGTTTCTGATCACTGGTTGTCCAGCCTTCTCAAGAGATGAATACTTACTCTTCTATCCAAGCCCCTTTTCTAGGTTGGTTAGATCCACTAAACTTTTTCTTTTCATCATCTTGCTTCACTTTATCCCCTTATTAAACACACACACACTCACACACACACACACACACACACACACACACACACACACACACACACTCAACTTAATTTATTCTTCTAAGCTGAATGTCATGGGGCTCTTTTCCACTTCGTTTCATCAATTTGTATCATGATTCTACTGTTCTTTGGCTTGTACTAACTCCCAACTGAGCACAAGCATACCATTTCAGCCCTTTGCAGATCATTAATAAAGCTGTAGAAGAGGACAAGTTCTTACCCAAAAACTTGTGGCACCAATTAGACACTTTCCCCCAAATGGACTCCTTGGCAATTTATCATCACCTCATGGTCTTGTAGCCAGTATTTAATCAATGAAGCTGGGTTATGATCCAAGCAGATTTTAAAGGAACTTTCCAAGGAAACCTTTTTGGAGACCCATTGGCTTTTATAAAACTATCTTTTCTCTTCCAGCTGCTCAGTTTGGAGCACAAAAACCTGCCAGACTATTGATTCTGTGATAAGAACTGTTCAGGGAGGTAGCATTCATCTCTTTTTACATTTGCCAGCTTTTCTTCTCCTCGGGAAAGAATTATAAAGAGAATTATTCCTTCCATGGGGGAATTTCTTCCTTTGGTGTTAGCCATCAAAGATGAAGTACTTCCAAGATGGTAAGAAGAGCAAAAGGTATGTCTGGAAGAAGCCTGGATCACTTGATTCTGCTTCCCAGACACATTTAGAAATAAGTTTCTTGAAGGGTCTAACCAAAGGTGACCCATGATACAGATGGGTGTCCACCCAGGGTCAATTAATATGAGGATCAAATTCTGAGAACTAATCACATCTTAAGAATTGTACGAGATGGAGAAATAGTATAGTGCATAGGGTGCTTGCTTTGCATGTAACCAAGCCAGGTTCAAGTCCAGGCATCCTATATAGTCTCCTGAGCCTATCTAGAGTGATTCTTGAGCACAGAACCAGGAGTAAGCCCTTGACATTGCCAACTGTAGTACCCTTTCCACAAAATAAAAAGAATTGTACCTGAGATGTCTTCACAAAGCAAAATAAATCATGGCTACCTCCTCAGATGGCTTCAAATAAAGGCTAATGCACATGCATATATCTATGTATTTGTAGGACTCAACAATCACATCTATATCTCATCTCTTGCTGAAAATTTTACTATTTTATTATTAAGATATTAAAGGCCCGTGACAGATGGTCCTTGTACACTCAATTATATTTCATGGTACAACAAAACTTTAATGTTTCATGAGTCTCTGGGTGGCTGGGTCGGGCACCGAGCAAACATTTGGAATAGACATCGATCTTGGATGAATTAGGTGAGCAACTTGAAAGGAGCCTGGGTGCCTGAGTCAGCTCAGCATTTGCTCACAGGGAACACCAGCCTGTGATGGAAAACTCCCAGCCCAGTTTCTCAAGTTTGGTCTTCAGGTCACAGTTCTGGGCAGTGTTGGAAACCCTGACCTGGAATCATGAGACTGAACACAATGCAGAAGCCTGCACCCCTTCTTACATCAATGCTCCAATTTCTGAGTACAAATCTGCACTTTTTTCAACAAGGACACCTCAGTGGTTCTAAATCAAGAACTTTACACCTGATTAACTTTCGCAGACACGCTGGGCCAAGGTCCTCAAAGTAATAAGGGGGGATCTCATGGAGTGTGGATTACAGTGCAGAAATTCGTATGGAGCATTTTGTAAGGGGAACCTGGGCTGAGGCAGGAAGCCTGCCTATGATTGACTCAGATCTCTGGAGTGCAGGGACCCAGGCAATGTCTAACACTGTCTGCTCAGTGGTCTCAATCATTATCTCTCTATCTTCTGGTCGTGCCTTACTCTGAAAAATCATATGAAAATTTTCCATGCCTTGAACCTCTAGATAATTTTATTGTCTAGAGGAGGAAAACGTTATTCATTGCAGATCCTTGAAGAGAATGAATGAAGTTCAGGAAAATGTTGAGTGGCAAAAAGAATCTTCTCACAGTATTCAATTTCTTCTTCTACTTCTCTGGAAAAAGAACAGATGAAACCCATCTTAGTTGCACAGGCTCGTGGCTCCTCCAACCTGATGTAACCCTAGGTTATCTCTTTCTTTTTGGGGAATGATACCCGGTGGCACTCAGGGGTTACTCCTCACTCTAAGCTCAGAAATTATCCTGGCAGGCTCAGGGACCATATGGATGTCGGGAATTGAACCACTAGACAGTCCTGGGTTGGCTCATGCAAAGCAAATGCCCTTTGGCTGTGTTATCTCTCCATTCACAATCCCCTTTACCCCCAAAGTTATCTCTTTGACACAGGAGACTCAGTACCCTCAGGCCAGGAGTTCTAGAAAGCATTTGATCTCTGAGGTCTGACCTATTGATACTGCTGCCCCTCCTGCTTTCCAATGGCTGCTTTGACACAGAAAAATACATGATCCAATGAAGTGGTTTCAGTCAACAAATACACTATGCCCTATAGCACATACTTTCAAGGGATAATCCAGATCCTTGGAACTGTTTCTGCTTACTCTTTATGTAAGCAAAAGACCCCAGAAAGCTGCTTTCTCATACTGTTTTGTTTGTTTTGGTTTTTGGGACACCCAAAATCCAGCAGTGCTCACAGGTTACTCCTGGATCTGCACTCAGGAATTACTCTTGGCAGGCGCAGACTTAGGGGACAATGCGGGGTGCTGGGGATCGAACACAGGTTGTCTGTGTGCAAGGCAAATGCCCTATCTGCTGTACTAGCACTCTGGCTCCTCTCACACTGTTCTGATGGAGAGTAACTTGTACCCTGCTGTTGGCTCTTTCTCCAATAATAGCTTCACAAGGTTGTAGCAAGAGTGTGTGTTTGTGAATGGTTTGTTTTACAGCTTTTTCTTGTTTCCAATTTAACTCTGAGTTCAAACAGAAAAATACGGATGTGAGATATTGCTTTTATCAAGCAGTCACGTGGTAGAAAAAAACTACTTAACAATTCAAGGTCAAACATTTTGGTAATTCAGTCAAATTCCCAGGCTCAGGGCCCAAGAAATTCTAGCTCTGGGATTTGGGCATTGCAAGGTCTTCTCTTGCTCTGTGTCCCTCTGGAAGGCAGTACACATTCTGAAGCCTCAATTTCCCATTGTCGTTGAGTGTTTTCCTTGGCTCCTCTGCAAGCCACTCAATAGGGAGTATCCCTTCTTCCTTCTCCCAGGGAGATCACTACCATTCCCAAAGCAGAGAGGTCATCCACAATCTTCCATAGAGTCAAGAAGCTACTACTACTCTCACTATAGACAAACCCCATCAACTGCTGTGCCCAGTTTGTTCCCCACAGGCCCTAGCTCCCTGGGTATCAGTAGCATCGTTCCCCTTTTCTTTCCCTGGTGCCCAGATGTAGAAGCTGAGTTTTCTTGGTCTCTATTTTTTACAGCTCTCAACCCTATCTGGTCTCTGTCTGTTTTGTTTCCTTTTTGCTCAGTCCCTGCACTTCAAAATTTGTATACATTATGTATGGCTGGGGGTATTGAAAAACAAAAACTAAAGATAATCTTAACCCACCTGCTTCTTAACATGGAAAATACCCTTGACTGAGCAGTTAAGACACATTTTCACTGTCCTTTTCCTTTCCCTTCAGCTTTGAAGATCTTTGAATGCTGTATATAAACCTTCAGGTACCCCAAGAGCAGAGAGAGGGGAGAGTTATCAAATCCTTAATCCAACCAGGGGCAACTGTGAGTCAGCCTGCACATAGATCAGAAAGCTGGTTTTCAGAGATCAGAGAGAGAGGGGTTTGTGCATCTCACCCTTGTTAGAAGAGGACGAAAGCCCACTGAGTGGAGCTATCCCAGTGATTAAATAAAGGAGCATCTGTAACCAGCCCACAGAGCATCTGGTGCCAGTGGCAGTTTAAGGACAGACCCTGGGCAAGACCACAGCCAATTCTCTATGCTGATTTGCTGTCCCTGTGAAAGTTCCTGTTTCTGGGAATTCCTTTGTTTATTAATATATGTTTTAAAAGCCCACTGTCTCTAAAGCGACTTTTTTTGAAGCCATGATGGCTAAGGTCCCTTAGCTTCACCACTTACAAGGAGCAGCAGTATACTGTGTTCTCCCCAGCACATGCTGTACCTGATCTAGCAACTGTGTTTTAACACCTCTGTGGCACCAGTGCCTTTCTCCCCTTTCCCTGTCACAGTCCATCAGTATGGTCAATTTTACTTTAGAATCAGCGATTGGCCTTTATCCTGTGTCTACTCATCACATTTTGTTCATCTTTTACCACCTATTTCTACTTAAAAGCTTTGTAACCCTTTAGCTAATGTAATTCCATTATTCATTTTTTTTCCTGGCTTGCCCATCTCAGTCATTTATCTGGGGATCATTTTCTTTGAGAATGGGCCTGGAGCCACTACACCTCATTTTAAGATAGACTCTACTTGCTCCTATTTCCTCTTTACTCATTTTGTTTCAGCCCCACCAGTCTCCTTGATGCTTTGTAAACATGGTAGTTTGTCTAAATGCATTTAGGGATCCAAACAGTTTTACTTAATGATTGTGAATTGGACAGAGTAGCCTATGTAAAAGGACTCTGAATGGGGCTTACACAGATTTAAAGGTCGGAAAGAACAAAAGAAAGGTTATTTCTAACAAAACCACCTTTCCTTATGGAAAGACAGGGATCTTACCTTAATTGGGCTGTTCAGGAAAGTCCAGGTTAGCTGATTTAAAATTTCTCTTTTAAAGAGCACTTGACTTAGATATTAGGCCTGGTGGGACTCTCCTATAGAGTGAAGACCAGTTGGACATTGTTGGTTTGGGTACAGTCAACTAATACAGAGTCAGCAATATCTATAGTGAATAAATCAGTGACCATAGATCTAGTAAAATGCAAAGGATTTGTCATCTTTTCATTTTAGCTACCATAGTTTCTTTTGAACATATAATATCTATAGGACCCAGTGGGGGAAAGGCCTTACAGCTACAGATTGCCTGGGGCAGTATTTCTCAACTTATTCTCTCTCTACCCCCTCTTCACTCCCAGCCTCTTAAAATGTTAGGGAGGCTACAGGTGAAAATGGTATAAATGGTGTGCCATAGCATGAGTGTAGGGGAAAAATGCTTACCCTTTGCTTTGCAATCTATGGTGTAGATTTTGTTTCAGTCTATTTCTAACTTGCCAAATAGATCTCAGGCAAGTAAGCCAATGCATCTTCATCACAGCAATAGCCCAGTCGTAGAAAACATATAATATATCATACCTGTGCATTTCATTGACTCCTACTGAAAAGTTACAGCAAGCTGAACTAGCACTTAAAATTTATATCCAATTCTCCTTGGGATATCTTGTAAAATGTATATCTTGTTCAATTATACTTAATTGGAATTAGAAACTGCTTTAGTTCAATGAACAAATATTCATGGAGATCTTATCCAGTGTCTCATCTGGAAAAGAATAAAGGGGATTTCTAAGATAATGGCCCTGATTTCAATAAACATTACTTTGTAGGATGAACTCATTTATACACAGGATTATATGAATAATGGGTACATTAAATAGGACAGCTAATATAGTGGGACTCAGAAGGAGGGAAACAAATGAATCTCAAGGAAAAGCGTTTATGAATGAGGTAAGATTTAACTGGATTTAGAAGGATGGTGAGGAGAATGAATTAACATATTTTTCATGTGCCTACTGTATGTTGGATACTGAGCTAAATGCTATGAGAGAAACAAAGAATTACAATATAGGTCTCTGCCCTTGGCAAGGTTGTGATCTGGTTATAGAGACAAGACATAAATTCATGAAAAGTTAAATAACATTATGAGAGATAAATAGCAGCTTAAGACAAGAGCCTCCTAAGAAATGTCAAAAGGCATTGAATGATTAATTACCTAAGGAATTACAGAGACGGTAAACGCTTTGAGAGTTCAAAGAAGGTGAACTGGGAAGGCTTCTCAGAAGACATAGGACTAAGTTTGCATTGCATTTGAAGGATGGGTGGGTTTGGTTAAGAAAATGATAGAAGATGAAAAAGGACATTTTCAGGAAGAAAAAGTGAAGAATTACATATGCAGGTATGTAGAGGTAGGAAAGGAGAATGAATGAGTTAGACTGATAACTGAAATTGCAAATGTAAATCGTGAAATATTAAAAAAAGGCAGCCAGAGAGCAAGCAAAAGAGCCAGGTCTTGAAAGGCTCTGGCAGCCCTCTCTGAAGCTGGAGTTTTATCCTCCATGCTTTTAAGAGCATTTGGTGATTTTGCAGAAATGAATGATGTTTTAGAATGAATCTTCTGATAAGTGGGGAATGATTTTGGATGCAGTAGCAGTTCAGGGTCCTGTCATAGAGTCTAAGCAAGAGGCAAGAAAGACTTGTAAAGGGGGCCATTCACCGTGGAGAACAGGTGAGACAGTGCAGAGAGAAGGAATCTGCTTTCCGGGCTGGGTGAAGTGAGCAAATTGTCAGATATCTCTCAGATGGGTCTGGAGGACATCATGTCTAAATTTCAGGTGAATTCAGTGATATTCACATGCCTGCACACAGGCTCCTAAGTCACTTTGTCTCTGCTCTTTGTCAGTTGCTAGAATTCAGACTGTTGAAAGTACAAAGATAAATAAGACTTGCTGACTTAAAGTTTCTTACAGCTTCGAGCAGGAAAACCAGACTCAGTAAGCAATTTTAGGGTGTCCAATATCTCCCAGTGGTAATAACAGGCCATACAGAGAAGCTTACGAATCTGAAGGGGAATTCTTGAATTTGATTTTGCATCTCCATCCCTGGGAAGTGATGAAGAACTTTATTTAAATGCATAGAAATCAAGGTTATAAAGTGGCTTTCCTGGAGAATTGTTCAGAGGCAAATGCCAAGGGAGGATTAAAACACCAAGGAACAGAAGCCAGGAGGGAAATGCAGATCTGAGAATCATAGGCTCCGTTACACGAGTTGGCAAGTTAGATACTAAGATGGGGAAAGTATAATCAGCAGAGAGCTGAGACTGTGCCTGTCACTTGAAGATAAATAGAGGCTTTAACTCTTCATAATAGGATCCTTTACAGAGGTCAAAGAGGGTCGATGAGGCCAGAATTCTCTATTTCTGAGACTTTTGGATCAGAGACCTGATGATCATGTCCTAAATGAGAGAGAAAGAAAAAAAAACCCAAATGTGGTGGAAAATAGGGTTAGATAAGGAATTTTCAACTATGGTATTTTGAAAGTCTTGTTAGTCAAGTGTAGACATGCATGGATGATGGCTTCATAAGAATAATCCAAGCACACCAGTTTCTCTAAATAATCACTATGGGCTCATTGACTTGCATTCAGGTACAGCAATTTGAATGGGAAAGGAAGGTTGATTGACCTGAGAACTGAACCAACTCTCAGCTTATGGCCTGTCTACCATGTCAGTGACTAATTCAAACATCATTGGCACTCTGGATATGGCAGTATAAAGCTGGGTACACTCCAAGATCTCCAGATTCTTATAACTCAATGTTTTTTTTATTATATTGCAATTTAACAAATAATCACCATAGATTTGTAAGCTTCTGGAAAGTGAGAATATTTTCCTTTTGCATCCATATCCTTTACAAAATCCTGACACTGGTAATAAGTGATTTTGTGTATTAAGCATACTATACAAAATTGTGTGTTGGGAGACTGTGCCTGCAAAGAGGCTGTACTTAGTCAGTGGAGTGCAAGGAATTTCTTAGTCTCCATGAAAAAGATGATTTTAAGATGGAAAATACAAAAACTCAAAGAAGTCGGCTTCTTATAATATCTTCCTATCTCGAAATTGTCTTTTTCTGGACATATCATATATCTGTGACAGGATACAAGTGGCTTAGGTTGGAATAAAGGAAGTCTTTATTGGCATAAAAGCTGATAGTACTTGGGACTGTCTGAAGGGAGATGAATAGTAGAAAACTTAGCATAATCTTAGTCCAGTTTTCCTATCACTGACACAAAGGTCCAGGACTCCAGATCCCATTTCTCTTTCTCACATGTAATGAAGTGAACTTTTCTACCTGTGGAAGTTGTGATAGTTGTCACCTACTGAGTCCTCTCAGCTCTTGTCTGTATGTGTTCTGGAAAAATAAAAAGAGTATTAGAGCATCTGCATTGTCATTAAAAATGTTTGAGCATCTGCATTGTCATAGAAAATAAGGACGGAGCAAAGAGTATAAGCAGTAGAGATGAGTGTGATGTGGTGTGGTATGATAGTGTTTGGTATGTGTATATGTACATATGTTTATGTATGATTATTTCATTTCTCCTTCCATTCACAGGGTGAATGTATTCCTCCTTATAATGGACAGCATTATCACTGCTGTGAGTTTTAAGGTATATTTCTCATAAAAATGCATAGAAATGGAACACAGGTACTTGAATATGGTATATTTCACATTGCCCAACACTTTGTTTCTTGATCGTCATTGATTTTCATTTTATATCTATCAAATGAGGCATGGCAGAGCACATGGCTTACCTAAATGAAGAAGTGGGTTAGATCCCAAACACCACAGAGAAAAAGAGAGAAGGAAAGGGTGGGGTAAAGAAAAGAAAAGAAAAGATAAAGTGAAGAAAATCAGAGAAAGAAAGTAAATAAGAAAGAAGGGGGAAAAAGAAGAAAGAAAAATACTAAATACATTTCTGGGACATTTAAAAATGAATAGCTCTAGCAACAACAAATGATAACAAATCCCTTAAGTAGGGCCAGAGGAACTTAAACAAAAATTCTCTCTCTACCCCAACTTGGCCCCAGTTTAGACTTTCTCTCCTTTTTCCCTTTGTGGTTTTCCTGCTCTCACTTTCTTGTCCCATTACCTTGACCAAATTCATATTCAAAAACTGCTGGAGCTAATTATAATTGCACATGGATTTTGTTCCACGACTTTGATTTTCTTCTAGCCTGAATATTTCAAATTGACCTGAGAGGTAAATGGCATCAGCATGATTAGTTCCCCAGTCTCCTAATTCTCTTTAGTTTCTGCAGAAGGGAACAATCCCCCCCCCCCATGTGTACCTATTTTTTTTTAATTTTCTGTCCCCAGTACCCTTATTTAAACCTAAAATATTGATGAACCTCACTCTGAGCTCCACATTCATTAGCAGAAACTACAGCTCAGTTCAGTACACGTGGATGCAAACTCATGGGATTTGTTCAGAACCAGAGGCAGCTAGAAGCCAAGGCTGACCAGGAAGAAAATGGCAGTAAGCAGTGACTTGAATGTTCTGAGCACTGGAATCCAGACATGTGACTGGGAGAAAGGATGGTTGAGAATTGAACTTGTAAGTCTGCAGTGGTGTGCACATGGCTGGAGTTGTAGGCAGGCAGGAAGGAATAAATGAATATCTAAGTGTCATCAAGGTGCAAGTTACACTTCCTGCTGCAGATCAACCAGTGCTCAGCCCTGCCAGTTCCTTAAAGGACTGCTGTGGTTTCTGATAGAATCAGTAGTCAGTCTTTTCTTGCTGGACTGTGGTGAGGAGCCATTTAGTGTGCCTGACATACAGAAGGTAATTTGATATGCTTGACATACAGAAAGCCATTAGCGAGTAGCACCAAGGCTTATGTGCTGCCCCTCTTTCTAATGTCAACTCCAAATCAGGCAATTGTGACATTATCTTATTTAACCATCTCTTTGAGTATTTCCTTCCTGAAAATGATGTTCAAAACCAATGACTAGTCTTAGGGGGAAACCGGGGAGAGGTAAAGGATGCGAGATGAAAGAGAGAGTAAAGTCAAGGGAGTTCTATTTTCATTAGATAATTCTGATACTTGGGGATTGAGATCAATTAATTTTTCTACATTGCTCAAGCAATCTTCAGTGGATGTGTGTGTGTTTTAGCTCAGTGGCCTTACTTATGGATGTTTAAAAATGTGTATATAGGGGCCGAGTGGTGGCACAAGCAGTAAGGTGTCTGCCTTGCATGTGCTAGCCTAGGACAGACCATAGTTTGATCCCCCGGAGTCTCATATGTTTCCCCCAAGCCAGGTGTGATTTCTGAGTGCATAACCAGGAGTAAGCCCTGAGTATCACTGGGTGTGGTCCAAAACCAAAAAAAACATGTGTACATATAACTGCATCCACATAGACATACTCACATACACCCCCATAAAGCATAGAGTATGTGTAACATACATGTTCTATGCAAAGTGTTTCCTATTGTTTTGGAATTGCTGTCTTGGGTCCCCAAACTTACCAGTCATGTGCATCAGGAAGCTGGGGAGATGAAGATAGCTCATAGCTCTGGGAACTGGAGGATCCAGTGGCACCAAGGTTAAGCCGAAATGTTTTACTTACACCAACTCACCTTTTACTTACCCTCCAAAGGGTTGTGCTGTGGACAGGCTCAAGGAGGCAGATTGGGCAAGGGGATTTGCTTTGTTCTGTATCAGTAGAGAGATGGTCCTCTCTGAAAGTCTGCTGCAGAAAAAACTTCCCTGGCTGATTCTGTAAGCAGGGGAAGTGAAATTGCTAAAAGCAGGCAACATTTAAAGAAACCCACAGTGCCCCACCTAGAATACCCTTCATCCTCCATTCTCCATGTCCCAAAAGCCCAGGAAGACCCAAGTTTTGCAGAGTGAGGATACAGTTGGCTGCCAGAGGCCTAGCTAGACTGCCAAGGCCTAACTTATTATGGACAGAATTGTGTCTCCCCCTAAATTGCATTAACGCCTTAATTCCCCAGTGGAGCCTTCTTGGAAGCCTTCACAGAAGGAATCTAGTTGAAATGAGGTCATAGGGTCAATTCTTGTAAGTTGATTTGTATCCTCATGAAAAGAGGAAATGGAAGCTGAGGCACAGGGAAGGCAAAGACATAAGAAGAGATCTTGTGAAGAGTAGAAAGATATGGCTGTAAGCTAAGGCGTATGTAGGTTTACCAAATAAGGGAGGAGATCAGGAAGAGCCTTCACCAACACTTTTAGAGATAGCAGGACCCTGTGAACCCATTGCTCTTCTAAGTCAGAACCTGACCATGGCTGAAAACAATGTACAGGGAGGAGAGAAAGTTGAACTCCACCGAAACTCGAAGAGCCTTCACCAACACTTTTAGAGATAGCAGGACCCTGTGAACCCATTGCTCTTCTAAGTCAGAACCTGACCATGGCTGAAAACAATGTACAGGGAGGAGAGAAAGTTGAACTCCACCGAAACTCACCTGGGAGCATTTTAAGAGCCAAAAAGTGATCTGAAAGAGATGACATCTCCACTGTCTTATGAGAGGATGTGCTTGGCTTTAGGGAAATGAAATTCTAAAGTGTGTAGGCTGATGCAGTGACTGGAAAAAATACAATTATTTTGTGCGCACACCCCTCTGAGTTCTAACTGCTCAGTAAAACAGCTACAACACAGATCTGAACTTTTGCTGCCCACCAGATGCTTGGGCACTTTGCCAGGATTGCTTCCCAGTTGGTTGCCATGATAATGTAGATAGGAAACAATCTCAGAACATCCTCTGCTTTTATAGACACAGGCCAGGGGTGTTTCTAAATGCTCCAAACACTAATGTCTTATGATTGAATGTTTAATTATGCATGCTTGCAACCATAAATACCTGAAATCAGAGAAAGTACCAGGAACAGGAATGGAACTCCCTCAATGTCAGAGTCACTTAATAAGCATCTTGGAGAAAGACTCCTTTCAGATCTTTGCCACGAAATTCTAAATTAGTGCAGGAAGTTCCCTATCCTAGAATCCCACTTTACTCTCGTGCTCATATTCCCAGAAAGTTCAACTGCGATGATGAGCATGGTTCTTCTCCCCAAGATCCTACTGACTGTCTCATCAGGTTCAGTCATAGTCCAAAAAGGATACAGGCTAATTAGTACTGTTTCTGTGCTCAGGAATCACTCTAGTAGTACTCATGGGACGATACATAGTACCAGGGGTTAAACTGGTGTTGGCCATGTAAAGGCAAGTGCTATATCTTTGTATTATATCTCCAGCCCCTTAGTTTTGCATTTTTTCCCTTCAATTCTCACAAAAATTATTTTTCTCCAAGAAGACACTTTTTTTTTTTATTAATTATGTCCCTACCTGGTTAACTTCTATTCATCACTCATATAGCACTGTAAACATGGCTTTCTAGGCAAGACTTTATCTGTCCTGTAGACAAGATCAATCACCCTTAATCTCTCTGTGCTTCCTTATCATAACACTAATCATTATTATTGTTTTTGTTTAATTATCTGTAAATTACATAAAGACAAGACCATGACTAGCTTATATCCCTGGAGCCTAATTAGCAATTAGCAATCTCTCAAGTATTTATTGTGCAGATAAAGAAACGATTGAATAAGTGTACAAAAGAATGACTTATTAGTCTTCTTCTGCTACTCATTATTCTGCAATCTCCATCTCTAACTGGTAACCAACTCTTATTTTTGTCATCTTCCATTGCCTTCTTTATGCTCTTTTTTATCATAATCTAGATTATGACAAATAATCTCTCACTTGCCTTCAGTATGGCGCTTCATTCAATATCTCTATAGATATCTGAGATGTTTATTTGTGTCACTTTTCTATACAAACAGTATAAACTCAAAATCTTTATATTTGTTTGATCAATTTCTGAAGCTCCATCTCACTACATAATTGTCATAGATTTTATACATTTTTAAGTGTGTGCATGCAAAATTGGAGAGGAGGGGTGATGGTATTTGAAGATAAGCTATTTATTTTTTAAATTGTGCTAGTATTACTTAAAAACAAGGTGCAATTATTTTGTGGTGGTGATGACTATATGATAAATATAGTATCTTCCCCAGGTTCTATCAATTCTGAGTTACTTATAGTTCTTCAGAATATACTAGCATCATGCTATCCAACTTTCCCCAAATCCTTTTAATACTTATCACGCTCCTCTGCATTTTGTGTTCAAATGTGTGCACTATTTAATTTTGGTTCAAGGACACATTTTGTTGGGGCAAGCCTGGACTGTCCCTTATGACACAGATGAACATAAATAACACCTGAGTACTATCACTTTTTCTATATGATTTGGTTGCCTCTGGCTGACTCTGGCTTTTCCACTCTTGGGGATAAAAGAGAGGTCCAATTTATGTTATCTTCCCAGAAACTTAGTCAAAGGTTGATGCTTTGAACTCAAAGTACAAAGAATGGTGGTGATCTCTGTATAGAAAGTACAGATTTTCAACACATTGGACCGTCATTTTGGGAGATTGTTTCTCAAGTCACTCTGAACTTCCTTTTCCTATTTGAAATTCCCTGGCAACCTGAGTTCTTTTCTTTCTTAAAACACATAAAGTTGTATGATAAAAATATAGTTTATGGTTTAGACAGGCAGCAGTCCTACTTGGAGTTAATGGAACTAAAGAGAGCAAACTAGGAATTGAGGTGAGAGACAGGGGAGAACATTTTTTTTAGAAGTATATGTTATGGGGTTCCAGACACTGAAGCAACACCAGTTAAAGGTGAAAACACTTAGATACTAGACAGGATTCACATCTTTGCTACTTTTCATGTATATGTTTATTATTAATAGTCAAGAATGGGGTAGGTTAACTGGAGGAAGAACTATAATTAGAATTTAACTTTTAACTATAATTAGAATTTAACTTTCAAGGCTTTGACATCCTAGATGAACATAAGAATAAACAAATCACTACAGATTTATGTAAGAATTCCAAGGTCATTTGGTTACATTTACATAGGTTATTGGTTTTACCTTGGTTCTAAGAACAACCAATGCTAATGAGAAGAGAAGTAGATCTAACACCAGATAATTTTACTTTGGTAGAACTCAGAATAATTAGAAAATTAAAATATTCCTTGTTCTAGCTGACATAACTGGGTTTACCAAGGGTAGGGTAGAGAAAGGAACACAGGCAGGGGGTATGTTGGGAGGGGACACTAAGACAATGGTGGAGGGAAGCAGACACTCTGATGGAGAGTGTGGAGTTGGAGTGTTATTTGTATGAAACCCTATCGTAAACTGTTATAAATCATGGTGATTCAATCAATAATAATAATAACTAAATAAAAGTTTGGTGACATCCTTAGGCCCTCCCTCCTTTCTGTCTTGATCATTCCCATTCCTGGATAAATTTGGGTATCCACCCTTCCACCTTACCCAAGAGAGCATG
>PVKC010008315.1:0-28263 GCA_004027635.1 Crocidura indochinensis | reverse complement strand
AGTTCCTTTCTCTCCACATCCCCGCCAACACTGTTTGTTCTCCTTCTTTGTGATGTGTGCCAATCTCTGTGGTGTGAGGTGGTACATCATAGTTGTTTTGATTTGCATCTCTCTGATCTGTGGAGCATTTTTTCATGTGTCTTTTGGTCATTTGTATTTCTTCCTTGTCAAAGTGTCTGTCCATTTCTTCTCCCCATTTTTTGATGGGATTAGATGTTTTTTTCTTGTAAAGTTCTGTCAGCGCCTTGTATATTTTTGAAATTAGCCCCTTATCTGATGGGTATTGGGTGAATAGTTTCTCCCACTAAGTGGGAGGCTCTTGTATCCTGGGCGCTATTTCCTGTGAGGTGCAGAAGCTTCTCAGCTTAATATACTCCCACCTATTAATATCTGCTTTCACCTGCTTGGAGAGTGCATTTTCCTCCTTGAATATGCTTGTAGTCTCAATGTCCTGCAGTGTTTTGCCTACGTGTTGTTCTATGTATTTTATGGTTTCAGATTTGATATCAAGGTCTTTCATCCATTTGGATTTCGTCTTCATACATGATGTTAGCTGGGGGTCTAAGTTCAACTTTTTGCAAGTGGCTCGCCAGTTGTGCCAGCACCACTTATTGAAGAGGCTTTCTTTGCTCCATTTAGAATTTCTTGCTCCTTTATCAAAAATTAGGTGATTGTATGTCTGGGGAACACTTTCTGAGTATTCAATCCTATTCCACTGATCTGAGGGCCTGATTTATTTTTAGATAAAATTAAAAAAAATTTTGCTATTAACACATTAGTGTAGTAGTATTTATCTTACTATTAATATGTGAATATGCCATGTATTTTTCTTTTTAATATTACTTATTGGGTATCAAAAATTGCTTTTCAGCTTGCCATTCAGATATTAAATATTTGAATCTTTGCAAATACCATTTAGTATAAATGCCTAGTAAGAGATTCCACTGTAAGAACCATTAATTATTGGGCTGTTCTTTGCAATTATATAGTTTGTGTACTATAGAAAATTACTAGAAAAGACAATATCAAAATAAATACATTAGTCAAGTAAAGGGCAGCTACCTCCACAAGTAGAGGCTATATTTTTATATTAAAATGTGTAATCCTTTTTATAAACCATTTAGTGATAAAGCCATTTTTTCCTAAGAGAGCTTATTCTAAATTGTCTTAAAATAAGTGATTGTCCTTTCTAGTTTACAAACAGGTGTATATATATATATATGTATATATATATATATATAAATTTACCTTATAAGCTGATGGCTATAATACTTATTAGTTTAATATGTTATATTATATGTAATGCTATATAATATTACATATCCTAAATACATATATATTACTCTACTAGTCACATTATGACTTTAAGAACAAACTATATATGTAGTGATCTTGGAAGGATCAGTCAGTAACTTGACTAGAATATTTCATAAGGTTACACCCAATAAATGCTCTATAAATTATCTCTTTGGAGGAGAAAAGTGGACAGAAAACTATGGAACTAAAGATTCATGAAACTGCCACCAGCACATTTTTGATATATTATTTTATTGGTGAATCTAAATTTCTTATCATTTTTTTTTCAAAATCTCTATTCACTGTATGTAGCTAGGTTGTCTTTCAATTCAGAAAATATCTACTCCAAATAACATTGGCTTTTTTTTTATTTTGATCATAGTGGCTTACATATCTTTCACATTAGTATTTTAGTTATATATTAATATTGAATCAGGAGGTTACCCACCACCAGCTTTGCCCTACCCCCTTCCCGTTCCCTTTGTGCATCCCATATCTGCCACCCATCACCCCCCGGCTGCTAGATTAGGCGGTCCCCTCTTTGACTAGTTTACTGTCAGTGATCATACATCTGTTTGGTCCTGGTGTCCTCCGTGTGTCTCCTTCTGTTTGAGAGGCTAAGCTAGATAAATCGAGTTATGTGGTCTAGTTTGAGGGGAAGAAAAGCAATAGAATGGGGTAAAGATTAAGCAAAAAAAAATAAATAAATAAAATAAAAATACTCTGAAAATGGGCGGAGTCCTTCTAGTGGCTATCAGCCTCAGTTTAAGAGAGGACATGAAAAAGGTAATTGAAACTCCATAACAATACCAAAATAAGTGTCATATTAAATATCCAGTGAACCCTACAGCAATAAAGAGAAGCACCATCAATAGTCTCGGTTCTGAATTCAAATCATGCCAGAGTGCAAAAAGAAAGAGAAAGATAAGATAAAATAATATAAAATAAAAGGAGACATCAACTTCAATATCTAAACCAAAATAAGAATGTCAAAAAAAATCAATCAATATATATATATATATATATATATATATATATTTGGTTTTTGGGTCACACCCGACAGTGCTCAGGGGTTACTCCTGGCTCCATGCTCAGAAATTGCTCCTGGCAGGCACCGGGGACCACATGGGGCACCGGGATTTGAACCAATGACCTTTTGCATGAAAGGCAAACGCCTTACCTCCATGCTATCTCCTGGGCCCCCCCCTTTTTTTTCTTTTTCTCCCCCTGCATAGGCACAGTAACTACTGGGGACATTATAGAGGGAATTCCCTTGGCCTAGGAGATACAGGGTTTCTCCATCCTTAAAGTATATTATCATGGGATTAACTATAGACTCCTTGCATGATCATTTACTCTATCCTCGGTGCTTTTGTGGTGTATGGAAGCCTTCTGCTTCATCATGGATGGTAAAATCAGCCCTCTGTATCTAGTGATCTTGGTGACTTTTTTAATCCTCCCTAAATAATCCTTCAGGATAATGCTTCCTTATTAGTTTCTTCACAGAGAGGACAAATGCCTCATGAAATTTAAACATTAATATGAGAATGCTATACAAATCAAATAGAATAATGACTAACACAGTAAGAAGTACAATACAATGCATACTAAAGTCAAATTGCCCATTATTCACTCAGAACAAATATACACATTTATTTTGTATATTGTAAGAGTCCTGGGGAGAAATTCAATTAGAAATTTTAAAAATAGTTGAGTGCTGAAGTATATTATGTTCTACAGATCTATACCATTCAGCACAATATTAAATTGACTAGTGCATACTATATTTCTATAGATCTTAATATAAAAATACAGTGTTACATTTGAAATCATTTAACTAAAAACAGCACTTTACTCAGTTCCTGTTTGACACTAAAGCATCAATTAGAATAAAAGTAGAGTTTTATTCATTAATGTATTGAATCAATAAAAACAAGTATTTTATTTGTTTACTAAGTAAACAAAAACCTTAATAACACCTTGTATGCAGAGAGGTACCATAAAATGTTTCTAAAAGTTAGAACATTTTTTACTTTTTTGGCTGTGGCGATCAAAATAAATTTTTCTTATAGTATATTTTCCATAGGAAAAAAAATGTAGTCATCTTAGAGAAAGTTGGTTGTTTTCCTGAAAATATTTTTAGGAATGATATAGCTCATTCATGATGAAATAAAAACTGTTGCTGTTATCTCTAAGACCCTCCAGAAGTGGTCTCTGCTTCCATCTTTTTTTATATTGTATTTTTTTTTTACCAAAGTGGATTGCAAATCTTTCACAGTAATTTTTTAGGTAGATAGTGACTTTGAATCAGGGGCATTCCCACCACCAATGTTGTCCTCCCATCCCCCCATTCCCAGCATGCATCCCATATCCCCCTCCTTTACCTTCCAGGTTGCTAATATAAGTGGTCCCCTCATGTATAGCATGTTGTAGATTGGGTGTCGACTCTGTTGTTGGCTTTCGATTTGGTGTTTAAATTTGATCATTTATTTATTTCTACTCAATGTTCATCCGACTGTCTGGTCTTGGTACCCTCCATTATTTCCCCCTCAATTTGTGAGGCAAAATAAGATGTTTGAAGAAAATAAAACAAAATGCAGCAAAAATCAAACAGGCAAAAAAATGGGAGGAGTCCTTCTAGAGACTATAAACATAAGTTTAAGAAAAGAAAGGGGAAAAGGGAGAAACATAACAACAATACTAAAATTTTTTTAATATCAAAAAATAAATCGAAAAGGCTCTACAGCAATAAAGATTCGAACCACACAATAACCTTGGTCCTGAAATAAGAGACAAAACAAAGCACACAGACACACACACACACACACACACACACACACAAAGAAAACCTATGGAATAAAAAACCAAACAACAAACAACAACAATAGCAAAAGCAACAACAACAAAAAGTTAATGTGCTTCTCTCTCTCTTTTCTTTCATAGTCACAGAAATTAAAGGGGAAATTAGAAAGGGAATTTTTGGCCTAAGAGATACAGGGTTTCTCTGCCCTTAAAGTATACTGTCAAGGGACTAACTACAGGCTCCGTACATGTTCTTTTACTCTACCCTTGGTCCTTTGGTGATGTCCAGAACTTTCCACTCCAAAGTGGATGTAAAATCCTGCCTCTGTAGCTAGAGATCTTGCACAGATCAAATGATGGAATCTAGGATGGTGTCTTTCTTTATGGTTCTGGGACTTCTATTTCATCATCATTGTTTTAATCAGTCTTCTGTAGTTCTGTATTTATCTTGGTTTTTGTCCCGATCCAAGGATGAAGCATGTCTTGCAGTTGGCTCATTCAGTCAACTGGAGTTGGAGATCTTGGCTATTGTACAGATCATAGGCCAAGGCCTAGACTAGGGCCCCCCTCTTTTTTTTTTTTTTTTGGTTTCAGGTTAGTTCTGCCTAGTAATAGTTATTGCAGTCAGTCTTCTGTAGATATTGAAGTCTGCTTTTGTACCAAACAAAAAATGACATCTATTCTGAATTCATCATATTGTTAGAAGATGAAGTAAGACAACCTGCTCTTAGTCCAAGTTTTGCTGTTTCCTCATTACAACGATGTGATATTAAAATCGACACATGTTGGTGTTAGAGCAGCATTAAGAATGTCCTTGAGGGAGTTTGGTTCTTGGAGCTGTAGCAGAGAACTGTGTCAGTTCTATGTCTGAGATATAGGGTTCAGTTTTGGAGGTCACTATCTAATCACATGGAGTCTAATTTGGGACCACATGACATATGTTCAAGGTGGAAGGTGCTTCTGTATTGTAAACTATAAGAATTCCTATCCAAAAAAAAAAAAGAATTCCTATCCATAGTAGATATGAGCTTGTTTCATTATGTAAAATTTTCCTTTTTAGTATTACTTTGCAAGAAAAAATTGTGCATTTAGGGGTGAGAGTGTCAGGCTCCATCAACTCTGTGCCCTAGATTTGACCTGAGCTTTTATCCTCAGCAAGACATTTTTTGTACATTTTTGTATCAAGCAGAATCAAATCAGGTGGAGTTAGGGAAGATGAAAAAACAGAAATTAGACTATCTATCTATCTATCTATCTATCTATATATATATATATATATAAATATATGAGAAAAAAGTGAGAAAAAGAAATAAAAATAAGCCTGGCCGGAGAAATAGCATGGGGCACGGCGTTTGCCTTGCACGCACAGGTCAGTGGTTCAAATCCTGGCATCCCCTATTGTCCCCCGAGTCTACCAGGAGCCATTTCTGAGGGTAGAGTGTAGCGTAGAGTAACCCCTGAGCACAGCCTGGTGTGACCCAAAATCCAAAAATAAGTTTAAATAATAATATTAAGATTATTTTATTAATTAATTATTATATAAATAATATAAATAAAAATATTATACCTAATAATATGTAATCTAATACAAAATATATAAATATGTAAATATTTATATCATATTAATAATATGATAATAATGTTACATAATAATATATGATATATAATGTAATACAGTATATAATTTAATTATGTTAATAGTTATCATAATTTATATTTTATTGCATCATATTATAATTAAACTATAATTATTATAATATATAAGTCATGTAACGTGAATTATGTAAATATATAAATACATATATAATTATAAACATAAAATATATAAATATGGGGCCCGGGAGATAGCATGGAGGTAAGGCATTTGCCTTTCATGCAAAAGGTCATTGGTTCCAATCCCGGTGCCCCATATGGTCCTCCATGCCTGCCAGGAGCAATTTCTGAGCATGGAGCCAGGAGTAACCCCATAGCACTGTCGGGTGTGACCCCAAAACACCAAAAAAAATTTTTTTAAATATATAAATATGTAGATAAAAATATAAATTAGAATACTATTATAATGTAAATTTACATTATAATTACAATTATAATTATAATAACTATGCTATTATAATATTAGAAATTATAAAAATTAATATATAACAATATATACTGTATTATATAGTATATGATATATTATAATCATATATAAATATTTATAAATATATAATATAAAATTATATATAATATAAATATCAATTTTAATATTAAATAATAATATTAAGTTTAATATGTTTAAAAATAATATAAATAGATCAGTTTTAAAATACTAACAATCGGATGCAGGAGACTACCTTACATCTGGGGATAAGCAGGTTAAGAGGTATTATATAGGTCTTAATATAAAGGAAAATATAGGCTTCCCCATTGTTTTTTAAGATTTTCTTGTGGGGGTGGAATCTAAAGCACATTTTTATCATACACCTGGTCTTTTTGAGATTGAATAAAGATTTGTGGCAGAAAGGACTCGGGTAGAGTTCTTGTATTAGGTAACCATTTGGAGCTGAGTTCGGTATCAAACAACAGTCCACATTTGGGAGGGTGAGAAGGAGGGCCACAGATCATGAATCAGAAAGGATGTTGGTTGTAGATTCAGCTGGGAGACGAGATGTGGGATTGGGTGGGTGTCCATTAGCTTGGGAGTTGGATGATGGCTTTTTGGGGCAGGAAGTCTGTCTTGATACCTAATGGGTTGAGAACTAAGGGTAAAGAACGTTAAAAGGCAGGATATTCGATTGGAAACATGGAGTAAATGAAGAAGTAGGATTTCTGAAGGTGGGAACGAGGGAGAGTATATAGGAAGAGCTATACACATTATAGGCATGGATTGTTTACAATTTATGTTTGGCTCTCTGTATACTCATGCCCACTTAAAAACATACAATACGTGGGCCAGCAAGGTGGCGCTAGAGGTAAGGTGTCTGCCTTGCAAGCGCTAGCCAAGGAAGGACCGCAATTTGATCCCCCGTTGTTCCACATGGTCCCCTCAAGCCAGGGGCAATTTCTGAGTGCTTAGCGATGAGTAACCCCTGAGTATCAAATGGGTGTGGCCCTAAAAAGAACAATACTGATCTGTTCTTAAGCTGTTGTTAGAGGTTTGACTCTAAAAGACTGGGTCAGAGCTCTTAAGTACTAGTTGAATAAAGACAAATAAATAGCTTAGTTATAGCTTAAGAAAAAGAAAAAGGAAGAGCATAATATAATAGGAGAACAGAAAGATAGGTAATTATAGTAAAATAAGTTTAAAAAATTAATAAATCAAGATGATGACGAAGAAGAGGTAGAAGAAGAAAGGGGAGAAATAGAGAGAAAGGAAATATTAATTTGCCCTAACATGTTTGATGAGTAGTAGGTCCTATAAGTCTGTGTTTTGCACCTGATTGTTTCAGTGGTCTGGATGGTCACATGCTTTAGGTCCTAATATAAGTTATAAACCAGAGAAAATGGGTATATTAGAATGTGTTATCTAGACATTTTCATAATGCAAAGTGAATATGTTATCTATATGACTGAGCACCGAGATATCAAATTAGGGTATCCACCCTTTGTAATCCAAGAACCCCAATGGACAGAGACGCTGAGAGATCTCTAAGACATTCTTATAGGCCTTTGTAGTAAAAGGCTGATTACATACCTGCTCACTCGCTTGGAGTTTCTACCCTATTAGACTGTTGCATTTGTTCCTGTAGTATTAAATGTATATATGGTGTATATTCTAAGTACCTCAGAAGAGTACTATCATTCTGTGTTTATCCTTCATCTTCTGGCTTACTTCATTTAACATAATATTGCTGCAAAGTCTATGATTGTATCATTTCTTTATCTTTCTTTTTTTTTTGTTTTGTTTTGGTTTTTGGGTCACACCCCACAGTGCTCTGGGTTTACTCTTGGCTCTATGCTCAAAAATTGCTCCTGGCAGTCTCAGAAGACCATATAGGATGCAGAGATTCGGACCACCGACCTTCTGCATGCAAAGCAAATGCCTTACTTCCATGCTACCTCTATGGCCCCGATTGTATCATTTCTATGCCATTGTGTATAAATACCACATCTTCATAATCCACTCATCTGTCGTTAGACATCAAGGCTGGTTCCAAATATTGAGTGCTGCAATAAATAATGGAGTGCACACATACTTTGGGATGAATGTCCTTTTAACTTGGGGATAGATAACCAGGAGAGTAATTGCTGGGTCCATATGGCAGCTCAATTCTGAGTTTACTGAGCACTCTCCACACTGTTTTCCATAGGGGTTGGACCAGCAGCATTCCTACCAGCAGTGAAGGAGAGTTCCTTTCTTAATACATCCCTGCCAACAGAGATTGTTCCCATTATTTTATTGTGAACCAACCTCTGGTGTAAGGTGGTACCTCACTGTTGTCTTGATTTGGATTTCCCTAATGATGACTGAAGGTGAGCATCTTTTGATATGTCTGTTGACCATTTCATTCTTTTTCAGAGAATTGTCTATTCATTTATTCTTCCCATTTTTCTATGGCTTTATTAGATATTTTTGAGCTCACATTTATGAACACTTTTTATATTCTACATATCAGCCCTTTATTTGAAGAGAGAAAATTTATTTATTTTTGGAGAGCAAAATTTTTTCCAATTCGGTTAACTAACTTCTAGTATTAAATAGGGTTTTTTTGGTCATGCAGAAACTTTTTAGATTAATGTAGTCCCAATTATTTGCATACTTTGATATATAGGTCTTTGAGTGTACTGCCTATTGTTTCCTCAATAAACTTTATGGAGTTTTTAATCCATTTTGAGTTGAATTTTGTGTAAGGTGTGAGGTTGGATCAATTTTTAATTTCTTACAGGTGGTTATCCAATTCTTCTAACACCATTTGTTGAAGAGACTGTCATTGTTCCATTTCAAGGTCTTGGCTCTTTTGTCAAATATAGTCGGCTTTCTTCCTGTATCATACTATTTTGATCACTATGGCTTCAGGTTATGTAAATGTAATGCTTCAGGTTAGGTAAAAGGATGCCACCTACCTTCTGGTTTTCAATATGTATTTTGCTACCCTGAGGCTTTTATGGTTTCAGATGAATTTTATGATTGATTGTTCTAAAACCTTTAAAATAATGTCTGAATTTGGATAGGGACTGCATTGCATCTATATAAAAGTTTGGGGAAGTCATTTTGACTATGTTGTTTCTACCTACCCATTAGCATGGGATGTACTTCCATTTCCTTAGGTCCTCTTCAATATCTTTCTGGAGTGTTTTGAAGTTTTCATGTTCATGGTACGGGTCTTTCACTTCTCTTGTAAGGTTGATACCTAGGTACTTGATATTTTGGAATATTATTTTAAATGTGATCAATTCCTTAATGTCTTTCTCCTCTACTTAGTTATTTGTATAGAGGAACACTATTGTCTTTTGTGTATTGATTTTGCAGCTTGCACTTTACTGTATTGGTTAATTGTTTCTAGGAGTTTTATGGTGGACTCTTTAGGATTTTCAATGTATATCATCATATCATGTGCAAAAAGAGATATTTTTGAAAAATTGATAGAGATATTTGTCTCTTAATTATTGTTTGTCTCAAGGAATCTTTTTATTTCTTCCTTGAGCTCCTCTTTGATCCAGCTGTTGTTGAGCAGCATGTTGTTTAATCTCCAGGTGTTGGATTTTCTCTATAGCTTCTTTTACAGTCAAGCTTGATCTCTGTTGCATAGTGTTCTGATAGGTTTCTTCTAATAATCTTTATTTTTTTTACTTTATTCAAGTTAGATGTATATACTAAGGCATGGTCTATTCTAGAGAAGGTTCCATGTGCACTTGAGAAGAATGAGTATTCTGCTTTCTGGGGTGGAGGGCTTTATATAAGTTTATTATTCCTAGTTCTTCTAATTTCTCATTTAGAGCTCTTATTTATTTGCTAGTTTTCTTTCTGGTGAATCTGTCTAGTGGTGATAGTGGCATTTTGAAATTTCCTACTACTATCACATTACCTTCCATATATTTCTCTAGGTTTGTGAGCAAATGCCTTATATATTTTGCTAGCTCTGCATTTGGTGCATATTATTGACCAGACTTAGTACTTATTCATCTAGCGTTCCCCTGATCAGTTAGTAGTGACCCCATTTTTCTCATCGCTTTCTTGATGTTGATTGCAATTTGGTCTGATATAAGAATGGCTGTCCCAGCATTTTTTGGTTTCCATCCTGTAATTGTAGGTGTGTTTCTTTCAGGTAGCAGAAATCGGTTTTTTTTTTGGTTTTGTTTTGTTTTGTTTTGTTTTGTTGGATCCAAGTTCTACTATTTGTCTTTTAATGGAGAGATTAGCTCATTGACATTTAAGAAATTTTTGCTAGGGAGGGTAGTTGTGTAGTTGTGTTGTATAGGGTGGTTGTTGTTACTGTCGGGGTTTGAATTGTGTAATTCATCTCTGAGTATATCATTTAGAATTGGTTTTGTTTGCACAAATAATGCAAGATTTTATTTGTCTGAGAATGTTTTTAGTCCTCCCTTCCATATGAATAATAGCTTTGCTGGGTACTGAACTCTAGGTGGAACATTTTTTTCATTCAGTTATTTAAATATGTCATTCCACTGTCTTTTTGCTTGAGTTTTCAAATGGGAGATCTGTTTGATTCTTATGTTCTGTCCTTTTGACTTGAGGTTTTTTCTCCCTTCTTGCTTTAAAGAGTTCATCTTTATCTCTCCTTTATTTCCACTTGGATTTCTATATGTCTTGGTGTTAGTTTATTAGTGTCTATTTTATTAGGGATTCTCTTCCGCCTGAATTTGCACCTAAGACTCTTTCCAGAGGGTGGGAATGTTTTCTATTATTTCCTAACCACTTGTTCTCACCTTTCCCTATTTCCTCCCTTTCTGGTATTCCTACAATCTGTAGATTATTTGTTCTGTCTTTGTTCATTAAATACCTAAATTCCTTTCTAGTGCTTTATCCTTTATTTCCTTATTGACTTCTTTGCAATTTTTGGTTTGTAGTTTTTTTTTCAAGTTCTTCTATGTGATTCTCAACTGTGTTATTCTGCTACTATTGCTTGCTAAGACAGTTTTAGTTCCTTCAATTCCATTTATGTGTATTCTTTCATTTTCTATAAAAGTTCTTTGATTTTGTTGATTTGTTCATCTATGGATTTATCTCACTGGCTAGTGATTCCATGATTTCTTTTGCTATGGCTTGCAATGTTGTTTTTATGTCTTCATCTATTAGGCCCATGCATTTTGTTGGACTTGGGAACTTGCTAGGATTTTTCTCCATATCTCTAGCTGTTAGTATCTTCCTTAGTTTGCCCATATTTCTTTGCATTTGTTGGGTTGGGTTGGAGTGACTGAGCCCCACAAGTTGGCCTGGGTCTACAGCCCCTCCCCTTACCTGGCTGACAGTGCAACTCATCCCCAGCCACAGAGACGAACCCCACAGATCAGCCTGGATCAACCACCCCTCCCCCTACCTTGCATGTGGTGAGGCTCAGTCTCTGCTGCAGAGGCAAGTCCCACAGGTGCTTGGATCAACTGCCTGCTTCCATCTTTTTTAGCAGCCATGAATTGACAACTGAGACAGGTCCATTTGAAAGACCTTCTATTCAGTTAGCCTTGATTGAACCTTAAGGGCACTATTCCCAATTGGCATTATGATTCATTTCCTTACTTCATTCAGCTTTCCATTTAAGTACTCCCCTTTCGAAAATTTATCCCTGCATTCTTCTAAAACTTTCATATCACTTTAAGCTTCTTTTCACAATTTGATCAAGGTCATATTCGTTTTCACATATAACCCTAAGAATAAAGATCTAGGGCCCGGGAGATAGCATGGAGGTAAGGCGTTTGCCTTTCATGCAAAAGGTCATCAGTTTGAATCCCAGTGCCCCATATGGTCCCCCGTGCCTGCTAGGAGCAATTTCTGAGCATGGAGCCAGGAGTAATCCCTGAGCACTGCCCGGTGTGACCCAAAAAAAAAAAAAAAAGAAAGAAAGAAAAACCAAAAAAAAAAAAAAAAAGAATAAAGATCTAGTATTTTTGTGGCTGCTTCATAATTATGCATAATAGTACTTAACATAATACAAGCTCAAAAATTTATGAAGTTAAATACTACTAATTAGTATTTATAGTCCATTATATTTATAGTATAATCATTCCATTATAATGGACTGTAAATATTTACTCCAAGTTGTACAGAAGTATTTACTGTCATTAAAGATTTAATAGTAGAGTGAGAAAGCCAAATAATCTACAAAAATCTGAATATTTTGACTCATCTATACACAATGTAAACTGATTCCAATTTTTAAGCCATAGCAAAGCCTTCACTATAAATATTATTTTTTTCTTAACATATTAGTATTTTTCAATGTAAATATATTTGGAAATGTTTTTTCCAAATGAATATTTCTTTAATATATTAAAACATTATCCTATATTATTAAGCTGATGCTTATAGTTAATAAAATAAGTATGTAATATAACTTCTACAGGTCTACTTTTAAAAGTTAAGGCATCTGTAATATAAAGCTATTTTAATATAATTTTTATATCTGAAAGTTTGGGATGACCTAGTGCTGCTTAGGGACTTCCAAAAGCACACAAAGAAATGCCCAGTGGGAACATGAGTTGGGATTTAAATTCATAATCCTCACGTACTCCCTGACTACTGAATCATCTTCCTCCTCTTCATCTTTCTCATCTGGATAACTGTATTTTAATCATGACTACAATTACCTGCTTACTTCAGTAGCAAGGATTTTGGGGCACTTAGGAAATAATTAGGACAACAGTAACCAGAATTCATTGAAATATCCATGCATGAATAAATTCATATTTAAGATATTTAAATCTGCTTTATAACCTATATAAAATGAAACTTATCTCACCTGGCTATATCTGATATCAAATAAGTTATTTTAGCACAGCTGTAGATTTTGTATTTAAAGCCATTTTAACCTATGGACATTTAAATAAAGCATTACTATGTGGGGCCAAAGAAATTGCACAAGGGTTAAGGCACATGCTTTACATGTAATTACTCTTGATTCAGTCACTAGCATATGTTGCCTTGGGCACTACTGCCTCCTCTGACTTTTGCATTAAATCACCAGCCTAATTGACCAGAAGAGGACCCCAGGCCTCTTAAACACCACTTTAGAATACCACCACCCTTTTAGGTAATTATTTGCTTCTGTTATGTGCTAATACTGTGTCTAGTAAAAGGTTCAAACATCAATGACACAACCTTTGCCCTTTAAGAATTGAATGCACAGCTTTCTTTAGTACTCTCTGACTCTATAGTTTACAATCTAGTGCAGAATATAGGCATGTACAAATTATTATAGCAAATAGAAATGAAGCTGTTATCTTATTACATTGTTATATATAATGCATTTTAATGCAGTTAATACATGAGCTTCAGAAAAGGCTACTCAAAAATGTTTGAGCAAAAAATGCATAAGTCCTACTTCAGCAGAGACATCCCTAGAGCCCCCAAAATTCCCACTAAACGTGTCATAACTTCCCTAAGGACACCCCACCTGCATACCGCAGTCAGGTCAGAAAAACCTTTAGTAGCAAGTTCAGGGTCTCAATTCAGGTTTGTGGTCTCTGCCCATCGCCCCCTCTTCCCAAACAGTGTAAAAGCTCTTATGTTTGTGCAAAAACATTTTAATTTATATCATATAGGTTTGGACAGCTCGGGCCTAGCATTTCTTTTCCTTAGATAATCTACAGTCCCCCCCTAAATAACAGAAGAACAGATCAATGGAGTAGTTTGCAATACCTTTATTATACTTAGATAACATACTTATCTAGGAAAAATAAACTCAACATCAGATACACCTCTAATCACTTCTAATAGAAACAGCTCAGTAGACCATTTATTTAAACACCCTAAAATTCTAGCATTCAAAACCACCAAATGCAAAGAACAATAGAGAAATTAGGGAAGACATCTGCAGCTAGGAATATGGAGAAATTTCCTAGCAAATTTCGAAGTCCACCAAAATGCATGAGCCCAATATTAGAACTTAAAATCAGGATTTAATATCTTAGCAATAGAAATCAACAAATCACTAGCCTGCAAAATTAAGAAAAATATAAATGGCTTCTGTTTCAGTAGCATTGAGGAGCTGCAGCCATGGCTCTGCGCTACCCCATGGCCATGGGCTTCAACAAAGGCCATAAGGCAATCAAAAACATGAGCAAGCCAAGGCACAGCTACAAGCGGTGGCATCTCACCAAGCACACTAAATTCATTCAGGACATGATTCTCGAGGCCTGCGGCTTCGCCCCTTATGAGCTGCACACCATGGATCTGCTCAAAGTCTCCAAGGACAAGTCAGCCCTCATGTTCATCAAGAAACGGGTGGGGACACACATCTGAGCCAAGAGAAAGTGAGGCTTGAGCAACATGCTAACAGCCACTCAGAAGGCAGCTGCCAGTAAGGACTGAGATCCCTATGAGCTGGGGCTACGCCAGACACTAGGCATGGATACAATCAGGTAGCCATGTTCTGGAAATACATTTTTAATTATAACTAAATTACTTCTGTGTGCAAAAATAATTTATAGATGAACTATTCAACCAACTTAAAAAAAGAACTCTTACAGAAGATGAGAGAATCAATACAATGGAAATAAGGGAACTAAAAAACTTGTTAGTAAGCCATAATAGCAGAAATATACAGGTGGAGATTTGCACAAAGGTTGTTGAATAATAAGCAAGAAATGACAAAGAAGTCAATAGAGATACAAGAGACAAAATATCGGAAGAAAATATTAGGTACTAAATGAACAAAGACAAAAGAAACAATTTTCGACTGAAGAAATACCAAAAGGAAAAGAAAAGGGGAAAGGAGAAGAATAAGTAGTACGGACGTAATAGAAGAGAACTTTCCTACTCTCTGGAAAGAGATTGCTGTATGAATACAAGAGAAAAAGGTGTGCCAAACCAAATAAATCCTAACAAAATCACTTTAAGACATGTAGTAATCCAAATGAAAAATAAAAGAGACAGATGAAATCTTTAAAGCAATAAAGGAAAAAAACCTCAAGTATAAAGGAAAGAACATTAAAAAAAAAAACCAGACCTTCCATTTGAAACAATTCAGGCAAGAAAAGAGTGGATGAGAGATTTAAATTATTTAATGAAAGAAACTTTCAACTTAGAGTCTACTACCCAGAAAAACTCTCATTTATATGGGAAGGAGGATTAAAAATTATCTCAACCAAAAAAGAACTCACAGTATTTGTACTAAAAAAACAACTCTAAATCAACTATATATAGCGCCTTTACATTTAGCAATCCATGAACAAATACAATGATATAAAGGGTAGAAACACTAAACACTATAGGTGCCGCTTACAATGAAGTGAAGTGCTCAAAGGAAGTGGAACGTTTGCAGTACCAAGACACAACACCCATTATAACATAAAGAAATCAGCAACGAAGGAAACAACATCTCAGAATGAACATGTATGCAATAAACCTCCAACTACAATGGTCTATAATCATGTCCTAATATATTTCTCCATATAACCAGATGCAGAATAGGACTGGAAGCCTGGGACTCTCACTACAGTGGTTACTAACAATATACTTTAATGCCTTAAATTTAACAAGTTTAAAATATCCCTTCACCTTCTTCATTAATAGTGGGCCTTGAAAACAAATGGTGGACACCCTAATTTTATGCCTCTGTGTTCTTCACTACATAACATATACAGTGCTCATTATGACAATGACTGATAAAATACTCTAATGTTCTCACTTCCTTTTGTTTGTCTTCTATTAGGACCCAAATCAGAAACAGGACACTCAATGGTGCATCACATACTTATTTTACAGGACCCACTCATTGAACACGTTTTGGCAAACCACCACAACAAGCAATACAAGTGGGTAACAGTTACACTAGTATTATGAGGAATAAAGGAGGAAGGAATAAAGGAATAAAGGATGCATGCTGGAAACACCACAACAAGCAATACAAGTGGGTAACAGTTACACTAGTATTATGAGGAATAAAGGAGGAAGGAATAAAGGAATAAAGGAATAAAGGATGCATGCTGGAAGACAGCATTAGGAGTGGGAATGCCCCTCATTCATTGTCACTATGTGCCTTAATTATTTCTGTGAAATAATTGTAATTCACTTTGACCACAATACAAAAGGGAAATCCATTTAAGGAACAATTTCTTACCTTAGAATAATTAATTCCTTTTTTTAATATCTTCATTTGAACACTTCGATTACAAACATGTTTGTAGTTGGGATTCAGTCATGTAAAGAACACCCCTTCACCAGTGCAACATTCCCATCACCAATGCCTCAAATCCCCCACCTCCCTACTCTTCCACCTGTATTTTGGACAGGCCTTTTACTTCCCTCATTCATTCACATTATTATGTTAGTTGTCAGTGTAGTTTTTCTCTTAACTGCACTCACCACCCTTTGTGGTGAGCTTCATATCATGAGCTAGACTTTCCAGATCTCATCTCTATTGTCTCTGGGAATTATACAAAAATGTCTTTTATCTTTCTTAAAATCCATAGTTGAATGATACTCATATGTGTCTCTCTCTCTTCCCCTGACTTTTTTACTCAGCATAATAGATTCCATGTACATCCATGCATAGGAAAATTTTATGACTCCATCTCTCCTGACGGCTGCACAATATTCTATTGTGTATATGAAAGAATAAGTTATTTCTAACATCTGTCAAGGGCCAATTTTTGTGTACAGCAGTTTTGTAGGGGGGCTTTTCTTACTTAAAAAATATTTTGGTCACACCAGGTAGTTCTTCAGAAATCATGAAATTAACCAGTGACTTTTGGATGCAAAGTGTGAAATTTAAACTATGTCCTTGGCATCTAAAACAGTGTTTCACTTAACCCAAGCCTAATAATCTTCGAGAAGTAGCCTATTGGGGATTTGCTAAGTAAAGAGGTAAAGGGAGTTTCTTATAGAAGTTTAGGAGATGTGCAGAGATATATTAATATGATGCTTACTTCTTTATTTCCTATAAAACACCATAAATAAGAGAATTTAGGGTGAACATAGTCAGAAGACCAATATCAAACTACTGATTAATATTAATTAATTAATTTATTTTATTCATTATCAAATTTAACCTATTTAAATATATTTAAGTATTATATATTAATATATATAATATACATTAATATAATATATAATATTATATTATATTTAAATATATTTAAGTATTTATATATTTAAGTATAGCTATAAGACTTTTTTTTTTTTTGGTTTTTGCAGTGACGCTCAGGGGTTACTCCTGGCTATGCGCTCAGAAGTCGCTCCTGGCAGGCACAGGGGACCATATGGGAACCGGGGGATCGAACCGTGATACGTCCTAGGCTAGCACAG
The DNA here is from genome assembly GCA_004027635.1 of Crocidura indochinensis. Taxonomy (NCBI): domain Eukaryota; kingdom Metazoa; phylum Chordata; class Mammalia; order Eulipotyphla; family Soricidae; genus Crocidura; species Crocidura indochinensis. The sequence goes on along the minus strand of PVKC010008315.1, from coordinate 10,763 downwards.
GCAAGGCAGCAGGCACCTTACCTCCTGCACCAGCTCCCGGCTCCCGAGCTATAAGACTTTTTATTTATTTAAATACAAAGTGGTGGAAATTCATTGTAACAGCTGTAGATTTTATTTTATTTTCAAAAGTTTTAGTAGAATCATGAATATTTAATTATACTAGAGAAGATAAAAGCTTTAAACTGTATATCAAAATTTTCAATGAAACTGCTTAGATAGCAAACAACAGTTTCCAAGGTGAAAATTTTTATGAATAAATGCAAAGACAGCTGTATTCAGAAAATCACATTTCCCCCAGTCCCAAATGAGACATGTTCTTACACATCACAACATTAATAGTCACAATGTGTTACTTGATTTAGTGCAACATAATGCAGTGTGACTAAATAAAACCAGATGGCTCACATTTTTTGAAAACAAAGGTTAAATAAAGTTGTCTGAAGAAAATAGAGTCACTCAAAGAATTTTATTCCAAAACATATTTTAATGCATCATTGCAATGATCCCTGGATAAATTATGGAGGGGAATAGGAATCAAATATAAAAAGCTCTTAAGCTGTACTCAGCAGTACTTTGTGATTTTGTGTTTTTTTCCTTTGAAGTCCCAAACCAAATGTGATGGAGAAGAAACTGCTCTTCCTCAAGCTCCTACTGTTATTTAGGCTCAGCTGATAAGAGATCATCCTTTTACCTTCAGTCTCTCAAAAAATAAAAAACTTGCATATTATCATATAGGTATTTCCTAATCAATACCGATTCTCTTTCCTGATTTCAAAGCATAGTGAATTAATTTAGTGGGCATTTTATACTACAAAAAACTACTTTACTGAATAATTTTTATTTACTTAATTTTATTAAATATTCCTAGGATATTTAGCATGCACCTTTCACCACTTTCCAAACACATGCTATATGATATTCATTTTATTCCCAATCTCCTGCTAAACAAAATCAAGACAAAGAAATATAAAGTGAGATGACACTGGATATATCTAGCAAATATATGGTACTAATAGAATCATATAAATATATATAGTTGAATTACACATAGAATTGAGGACTTATAATATTAGACAGACTCGGTAGTATTCAGAGATTCATACACAAGAACTTTAAGATTCTTAAAGAATGGGGCCAGAGAAATAGAACAGTGGTAAGGCATTTGCATTGCATGTGGCCAGAATAGGACAGACCCCAGTTTGAATCCTGACATCCCATGTGGTCCCCCAAGCTCCTGAGAACCACCAGGGGTGACCCTCAAGAAAATAAAAGATTCTTGAAAACTTTAAGATTTACTTCAATGTCCAAAAGGTTCTTCAATATTTATATAACAACTGATTAAAATAAGTTGTTTTCCAATCATATCAGAAAACTTTATTATCATTATTTTTAATGATTTCAGTAGATAGTAATTTTGATAAACAAACATGCACATCTAAGGTTCTAAAACTAAAATGTTATTGAGACTGATCAGAATCTCTGCTTAGGGCTGCAGCACAGAGAAGGGACCTCATCTCTTTGCACAGGTGACAGAAGAGGGTGGAGACCTGAGGGCAGAGTTAAACCTCTGTGTGGTCACCGCCATTTATCCCTGTCTCCTCCCACCGACTTTCCAGACCATAAAGTTTATATACCATATAGGTCTAGGAAGGCTAGAACTAACATCTATATACCTCAGAAAAGCTACTTTCTGTCACCAAAAAAGTCGCTGCTAAGTTCCGCACTGGCAAAGTAAATTTGCAACTCAAAGACAATTAGAGCCAGCTACCTGCAACCTGCTTTTAAAACAGAACCTGCTTTTGCTTTCAGTTGGTAAACAAACAGTTCTTATCTTCCTTGCTAGTTGCTAAGGGATAGTCCCCAAATTGTAGCAAAACAAGTTTCTCATCCTTTGTCATAAGAACCTCCTTTCTAAACTAGACCACCCACTTCTCCTCAAGTCATTCCTCCCTATAAGCTTGGGATTCTTTTCACTTGTATTGGCTAGTTTTTGAAATGCATATTTTAGGGCCTGCCTTTTGTCAATATGGAAATGTCTTTCATACCAGAGACTTGTAAATATGTCACCAGCATGAAGAATAAAATTGTCTCACATCTATTGAAGATGCAGGTCTCCATACAATTTATTTTATTTGGTTTCATTATTTCATATTACATGTTTCGGCTGCTTGTGTTACCCATTTTCCTCTTACTAAGAATTTGCTAACCATTAGAGATGTTGAGATGCAAGACACCTGCAGCAACTGTGCTTTACTCCTGGCTACGTGCATTTCTAGCCCATGAACCACATCACAATATGTATTAAAAAACACGCTGTAAGAATGGCACAAAGGAAAAAATGCAGGACAACACCATGCATAGAAAATGAAGATGACCCCATAAGTACCAGCCAGCTAGATATTCTCTCAAATAAGGTGTTTAGAGAAGAAATGTAGAGGGTGTTAATAGAACTCAAAGAATTTAAAGAACTCAAAGAGTGAGCAGACAGTAACAGTGAACAGAACAGTAAAATTCAGAAAACTCGAAATGAAAAAAAAGTACTGAAAATAGTTGGTAGATGAAATGAAAACCTCAATGAAAAACATCTTGAACAGAGCGACAGCAGCTGATGACAGAATCTGTGAGCCTGAAGATGAGATGCAGAAAAATTCCACACAGAGAAGAGATTTGAAAAGAACCTTAAAGCAAATGATCAGATAATGGAAAAAGAGGAGGAAGAAGAGAGTGTTGGTTAGGTATGTTGTTTAATTTGTATAATAAATTACTTACAGTGTGAATAAATGCCTAGACTTGAACCAAAATGATCTCGTGTTCATGCTCTAATATTCTCAAACTTATATATATTTGTGTATATATGTATGTATAAAAATATGTGATATACAGTAAATAAGGGGAAACCATAGACACAAAAGTAAGATATTATCTTCTAGGGATAAGGCCTCACACTTTTTATAACACAGGAGTGCCTCCCATCCTGGGCATGTGTCATGTGGATACAACCCAGTCTCCAGGAGATTGGACAGTGTTAGTTCAACCCCAAACCCCAGATCCCAGATGTAGAACTGACACAGCTCTGGGGAACAACTCCAGGAACCAACTCCTTTGGGAGAATTATAGCACAGCTCTGGCACCAACTTGTACCACTTATGATATGACAACGAGGAAATGACAACTTGACCCAAGACCAAGTTGTCTTATCACCTCACCTAACACTGGATGTAAATGAGAAGATGTACTGTCCTTTGAACTGTGAAAAATAAGAGCACCATGTACAGAAAACTGACTTTGATAGCTGTGACTGGGCATAACTTTCCTTGGAACCAATAAGGAAAACCCTGTCCTAAACTCTTATTAAAAAAAAAGAAAAAAAGATTTCTTATTGCAGAGGCTAACTTCGACAACAGAGACTGAGCAGAATCCTTAGATCCATAATATCCCATACTTCGGCTTGGGGACTGAAAGAAAACAGGAAGCATCTGTTACAGAAGACTGAACACAACAACAATGGTGGAACAAAAGCTTTAGAACCATAAAGACTCTCATCTAGACCTGTCCTAAAACCTGCGCAAATGCCAAGACCGCTTGCTACAGTGGCCTCATTTTCTCACCCACAACTGAGAGGAAAGTTTTCTGGCACCACATAAAAAGCCCTTGGAATGAGGTAATGAGTATCTATGGAGCCAGAGGTTGATTCCATTATGGTATGCTTCAAAGATGGAGAAGCTCTTAGGACACAGGAATTTCCATTCTTCCCCAATGATTACTGTGCCTATGCAAAAAATAAAAAGTGGAGGGAACGCCAAACCATGTCACTCCAGCACCCCTTCTTTTACTTGTTTTGTTTTAATTTGTTAGTTTTTTTACTTTATTTTCCTTCTTTCCTCCACTTTTCTCTTCCCCTTTCACTCCTGTGGTTATTATTTGGTGATCTTTTTTCTTTTTTCTTTTCCTTTCTCATTAGCAAGGTGCATTTTTTCTTTTTCTTTTTTCTCTTTCATTTTTTGGTAGTTTCGGCCAATTTTTTTCTCTTCTTCCTTTTTTTCCTTATCCTTTTTTATCGCAAATAACAACAGAATAGATAATCTACAACAAGCTGTAAAGTGGAGACCAGTTGTGCTAGTATTCTGGGGGGTAAGGGTGGGGGATATGAGATGCATGCTGGAACCGGAGGTGTAGGGGGGACAATACTGGGGGTGGGAGTGTCCCTCATTTGTTGTTACTATGTACCATAACTAATTCTGTGAAAAAAATTCTGTGATATAATTATACATGCTCACATCTAATAAAGTAAACTAAGAAAATTTAACAAAAAGGAAACATTTGAAGGAAATATGAGGTGTTCAATGAACAAAGACAAAAGAAATAATTTATAAATTGTAGAAATACCAGAAGAGGAGTAAATATGAAAAGTGGAAGAACAAGTTGTGTTAGAAATAATAGAAAAATGTTTCCACCCTCTGGAAAGAGGTACTAGTTCAAATGCAAGAGTTGAAAAGAGTCCCTAATAAACTAGACCCTAATAAACCAAGACCAAGGCATATAGTAATCCAAATAGCAAAAACAAAACAAAACAAAAAACAAAGTAAAATATGGATTCCTGAAAGCAATAAGGGAGAAAAAAATCTCAAGTACAAAGAAAGGAACATAGTTATAAAACCATATTTCACATTTGAAACAATTCAGGCAATAAAATAGTGGAATAACATTTAAATTCCGAATAAAAGAAACTTCCAACCTAGATTATACTACCAGCAAAATTCTAATTTATGTAGGAGGGAGGACTAAAAACATTCTCAAACTTGATAAAACTCGCATTATTTGAACTAACTAAACCAACTCTAAATGAACTACTCAGAGATGAATTAACACAATCCCATTACACAATTGTAACAAAACCACCCTATACAACACAATAGCACAAAGCCTTCTTTGTCAATAATCTTATTAAGTGTCAATGGACTAAATCCCACATTAAATACATATAGTAGATGATTGAATCAATAAACAAAAACCTGATATGAGTTACCTACAAGAAACACACCTAAAGTACAGTATAGACAAAGGTTTAGAATAAAATAATGTTCCCCAGACATATAATCAATTACTTTTTGATAAAGGGGCAAGAAATCCTAAATGAAGCAAAGAAAGCCTCTTCAAAAAGTGGTGTCAATAATGAAACATTACTAGTATAAAATTCTCTTTTAAACAGTTTAAATTCATCTGAAACTATTACCTGTTATTATTATTCCATCCCAATTTATTCTCATCCCTGTCTTCCTTCAATTACTGTAATGTAAGTTATATCATTGTTGAAAAACTAGTCACAGTATGTCTTCAACATTCTGTTGCCCATAAACTATATCCTGAAATGTGTAATCCAACTTCCTTTCATCCATTAGCAAATAGTCAGTGGATACAGCTTCTTTATATTATATTAAAATGCCTAATAGAGTAAGTATATTTGTTTGAAAATGGTTTTCATTAATCAAGGGTTGAAGAATTGAAAGTCATTTACATTCCTTTAGAGACTACTTAATAAGGCTATGTCTGTCTAAACTTGTTGTTGATGTATCTGTGGAGAATAGTGACTTTAATCTTAATAAAACATATACAAATGCTCACCAACATACAAACACATATTCACAACTGTTAAAAAGAAGTAGGGGTCTTAAAGGCTAAAACTACTAGGTAGGACTCATAGAGAACCAGGTTAATTTTCCTTGGGATGAAACACTAAAGATTCTCTAAAGGTTTGAACTCTAATTTAAAAGGCAAATGATCACCCACAAGTATTTTAAAGCCTAGTATCTTGAGGCAATATTCAAGATCTGAAATTTGCAAAGGATCATCAAAAATCCTCCTCTAGAGGGAGACATTTATTCTGTTGGACAGTGATGGTAATAAAGAGAATCAATCAAATAACCACAAGATATGAAAATTGTTGAGAAGAAAAAGACAAAACGAGCAACGAAAAAGCATTTGGACAAATGGATGCTTATTTTCTAAGGTTAAGATAGTATACAGGAAATGAAACTTCAGTGAAAAGAGATCAGTGTCGAAATCTGATTTAAATGAAATGATAGACCTGCAGTTTTATGGATGAAAATGAGGGCAGACAGCAAAGAGTATAAAATCTCAGTCTCAAGGACAAGACTGGGCTTGTCAAGTAATACCAAAAAAGACTTTAGGACTGGAATAGAGTATATGCTTGAGGTGAAATTAGTGTCAGGGCCAGAAAGCAACTTATAAGCATAATTGTAGTATTATTACATTTTGTTCCAGGTACAAGAGTTGCCTTGTTAGAGGATTTTTAGAGAGATAATACAAACCAAACTTTGTATATAAATGAAATCTGAGTACTTTCTGAATAATAGAGTCTGAGACAGAAAAAATAGGTAAAGATGCTGATTAAGAGTTGGGAAAATTAGCTTATTAGAATTTAGAAACAGAAATAGAAAGGCAAGAAAGTTTAGGATGAACAACTAGTTTTCTATTTTCCCATTTTGTAATATTTTTGTTCAATGAGAGTAGTCTTACATTTGATTGAACTGCTTTATGGGGCTTATGGATGTGGGTTCGTATTTATACACACTCTTGCTAGAGTATTATTCTCACACTCTTGACTGCAGTACTTAGTGTCAGAGCAAATTTCAAATATCCAAGCTGCCTGAATTACATTCAGGTTTGTGGGAAGGATTGAACTCGTGATCTCACTGGAGTTCAGCTTGCCAATAGCTAAATCAGGACCTGTTGCTTGCATTTTGAAAGCTGGTTCAACAGGATTGGCAGAAGAATTGGCAGAGTACATAGAGATTTAAAAAAATGAATATTAGTCATCCATTGACTCTTGAGCAAAGTGAAATTTTGTTGAAAAAATAAGAGTAGGTTAAGGGCAAAATCACTCAATAATTCAAGTTACAGTCCAGAAACAATAGTGAATAGCTAATAGGATTAAAGCTGCAATTCAGACAAAATTCTAGTGCTGTTTAGATAGATCTATGTGTTAGGGTAAAATTTAAGCTACTATACTAGGAAATCATAGTTACTAAAAGCTAAAGTTTATTTTCTTTCATACAAATGTGTTCTAACCAGTTATATCTTATACACTTTGAATTTGTGTGACTAGCTAAAATCTGACTCAACAATCTATAAAAGAACTATTGCTATTTTAGAGATGTGAGGCCATTCTCTCCCTAGATGATTGATGGTGTTTCTCCAATTCTTCAAAATAAATCCACTTTTCTCATAGACAATAGAATCATCTATTTTTCTATTGCATTGTCACAGCTCTCAGGTATCTATACTATATATCCATGAAGCTTGAAAGTCTATTTGATATACTTCTGGAAAGAGATAAAGATTCTATCTCACCAAAGATATCTCAAGTGATGAGTACACAGCTATCATGGTCAACACCCTGAACTTCACTGAAACTCCCTCTATGGGAAAGTTCAGTATCAACTTTCATAAGGATAAAGTCTATATGATAGAAAAATAACAGTTAATGTAAAAAGATGCTCTTTTACAAGGAAAATACCATAATCAGAAAGACAATGTTCTATATAACTTTCAGCTTTCTCTTTTGTCCCCAACTTGCTGACTCGAAAAAGCCTTTATACCTTCTTGTGAATTCAGTATGACCCAAAATATAAGGAAATTTATCACATCACTAGTGACCAATGTACACAGGCTGCAAAAGACAAATTTTGTCATCAAGGTTGGACTGCATTAAAGGTTTTGGCAAAGGACTTCCTATGGTTTATCTAAATTTCTGCAGCTGAAATGGTATTTTTGTTAAACTATTTTTAATTTCTTGTTAAATGTGCCTATAGATCACATCTGGTGATGCTCAGGAACTACTCTGACTCTGCTCTCAGGAATCACTCCTAGCAGTGCATAGGAGCCTATACTAGAATGTTGGGGATCAAACCCAGGGAAGCCACATGCAAGATAAGTACCTTACATATTCTACTTTTCCTTTAGCCCCTATTTTTAAACATTTTACCCAACAATGTGCTTCTTGATTTACTTTCCTTTTCCTATAAACAATTTCTTCTTCAAATAAGTCTTTTAAACAAGAATTGCCATCCCAGTTGGGGATTGGTTGTTCCATACAAATTTACCCCATAATATATATGTTAAAATTTATTTACAAAATAATTATTATTTTTGAATCAATAGCATGTAATCCCAGACATCAAAAATCATATTGAAAGCATCTAAATGATGTGGCCATAGAGATAGTACAGTGTGAAATGTCCTTGCTTCACAAGTGGTCAACCCAGGTTGAGTACATCAGGAGTAATTCTTGAGTGCAAAACCTCTGAGCAACAGAGTGTCGTCCTCCCTCAGAAAACAAAAACAAAACATAACCCCATCACCAACTATCTAACTAAAGTACACAAAGATTTATATATAAGTGTGTGTAGCTCAAACAACTTTAATGAGGGATTGAGTATTCCCCAGAGGAACTCAGTAATTACTCTAAGATCTCTTTTCATCGATCATTCAAGGTGACATTTAGGAGGCCCTTTGTGGTGCCTGAAATAAAAACTAGAGTTTTTAGCATGCTTTTGCACTTTTTCTATGACGCATATAAAACTTATGTTATTTTTATTTGTGTGGTATTGTTTTTGTTTGGTTTAAGGTCTACATCAAGTGATGCCCAGGCTGGTGATAGGGATTTAACCTTGTACTCCCTCATATAAAACATGTGCTCTAGGGGCCCGGGAGATAGCATGGAGGTAAGGCGTTTGCCTTTCATGCAAAAGGTCATCAGTTCGAATCCCGGTGCCCCACATGGTCCCCCGTGCCTGCCAGGAGCAATTTCTGAGCATGGAGCCAGGAGTAACCCCTGAGCACTGCCGGTGTGACCCAAAAACAAACAAACAAAAAAAAGCAAAACAAAACATGTGCTCTATACATTTGTATCATCTCTCTAGCCCCAAAACATTTATTTTTAAAACAAAGATCATTAAGTAAGGAAAACTACATTATCACTACAAATAATCATTGTGAACAGTAAGAATTTGAGGTATTTCTTAATATTTTAGAGAAATTTCTTAAGAAATTGCTACAAAATAATAATTTTTTGTTGTTGTTGTTTTTGGGCCACACCCGGTGACACTCAGGGGTTACTCCTGGCTATTCGCTCAGAAGTCGCTTCTGGCAGGCACGGGGGACCATATGGGGAACCGGGGGATCGAACTGCGTTCCGTCCTAGGTTAGCACAGGCACCTTATCTCCAGCGCCATCGCCCAGCCCCAAACAAGTTCTTACAAAATAATAATTAATTTACTCCGTAGACTATACTTGGCTGTAAATCAAGCAAGGGCATGGGGCTTCCATCTAAGTTACCTCATTAAGGACACATACCTCAAAAATATTCAAGTATTGGGACCCGGGAGACAGCATGGAGGTAAGGTGTTTGCCTTTCATGCAAAAGGTCATTGGTTTGAATCCCGGTGCCCCATATGGTCCCCGTGCCTGCCAGGAGCAATTTCTGAGCATGGAGCCAGGAGTAACCACTGAAAACTGCCGGGTGTGACCCAAAAACCAAAAAAAAAAAAAAATTCAAGTATCAAACCATGATGGAATCTGACATTTAGCCCCTTCAGTTCATGTGCTCTGTAATAGAACCCAGCATTAATATTCACAGAAAATTTATCTGTATTGCCAGATACACTCTACAAAACTGATTCTGTTTAAATCGACGTTTACAGATTTGAAATGTCAGAAAGGATTTGAAGTTGCATGCCAAATCCACAGAAGTCTTTTCATTAAGCAATAAATAAGGTTTGGTTTAATATTTAATTTTCTATATGAGGTCTTTGTGATCCTGAAAGCCCGCTGTCAACCAACATTAAAAATAAATTCTTCTTGAAAAAATCTCAAATGTGTTTAAAGACCTGCAAAGATGTTTCATTCTAATTTGGGAGTGCATAATGATTGCACTTCTTTGTAACTAGAATTTAATGCCAGTACTTTTATGCTTTATGATGTAATGTTTGTTTCTTTTTATTCAAGAAGGTCAATGTGACTATTAATTAGAACTATGACACTGAGAGAAGACTGTAATTAGACAATTCTTCAATAAATAATAAAGTGTCAGGACAAAAAGAGTGTGAAGTCTTTATGTCAGCAAAATTAGTTAATATGTGGACAAGAAAAGTCATTCTAAGGCCACCATCTTCCAATAATCTAACTCAAATAAATTATATGCAAATGCAGTATTCAGTCATTCAAGCCACATCAATTATTCTCTTCTAAACGGGATTGTGTAAATAAGATGATGTTTGGCAAATATCTCGAAACATTTTTGGACACTAAACAAGGAATATCAGGTAAATGATAGGGATACTGCTGAATTTATCACATGCACAGGAAAGAGCCCCACAACAAAAATTACTTACATCAAAATTAATGACATTTATTTTGGTTTTCTGGGCCACCCCCGTTGAACGCTCAGGAGTTACTCTTGGCTATATGCTCAGAAATCACCCTATGGCTTGGGGGGACTGTATGGGATGCCAGGGGATCAAACCAAACTCCATCCCCGGCTAGCACTTGCAAGGCAGATGCCTTACCTCTAGTGCCACCTCTCTGGCCCCAATTAATGACAATTTTGAGAAATTCTAAATGAAATTCTAAATGAATGCAGAGAACATTCTGATTCTGAAATTCATGTGGATGACTTAAAGTAATCTACTATAAGATTATAGCTTATGTGTTGCGTGGAAATATGGTCAGGGCTGGTTAAATTC
>PVKC010008314.1:0-28265 GCA_004027635.1 Crocidura indochinensis | reverse complement strand
GGGAAAGTTGAGGAAGGATCTTCCCTTACAGGTTTCAGAGGGCATATGGTCCTGAAAATACCTTGTCTTTGAACTTTTAGTTTTCATACTTGTGAGGCAAGGAATTTCTGTTGTTCTAAGTCATATAGTTTGTGGTGCAGATATTTCTGACTTATAGTAGGTAAGTCCATCATGAGTACAAAATATCTAAATATAAATTTCACTAGTTTTGTCTAACCTACCAAATATCATAACTTTGCTCAGCCTTCCTTAAATGTGCCCGTTACACCTATACTAGTCTTCAGCTGGGTAATTATCCTGAGTTTCATCGTAATTGCCTTCCTCATCAGAATCAGAAAGCACAAGCAGAATTTTTAGTACAAAGTAAATATCCAAAATATGCTGGCAACATAGTACATTGCAGAGTACTGGATGTTTAGTCTTACGTTTATGTGATTAACTGTGTGCCATGGCTCACTATTCTGTTCAGCATCATGGAAGAAGGGGCTGGAACAATAGCATGGTGGCATTTACCGTGCATGTAGCTGACCTGAAACAGACCCGGGTTTGATCTCTGACATCCCATATGGTCCCAAGAGCCTGCCAGGAACAATTTCTGAGCATAGAGCCAGCTAAGTGCTGCTGGGTGTGACCCCAAAAAAAACAAACAAAAAAATCAAAATTCAAAATTTGAAGTCTGTTTTTTTTTAACTGAATGCATCTAACTTTTCACCACCGTAAAGTCAGAACAACATAACTATATCCATAGTAATGTAAAGAGATCATACTTTGAGTAACTTTTGTCAAAAGAAACAATGCAACACTGCTATAAAGAGTCTAAATATCCAAAATGTTTAGAACATATAATTCAGTTAGCTACACACAAAGAAGCCTACAGGCTGTGACTGAGGGGTTTTAGCTTAAAAAAAAAAATCCCTGATTGAATCGCATGCTTCTGACCCCTAAATTCGATTTCAAGAACAGGTGAAATGAAAGTGGAGAAACTGGCATGTTCCCTTTTTGGCAGTTCCCAAAGTAATAGTATTGACGCTGCCTTGGTGGTCCACCTAGATCTGACTCAGATGACCATTGTTTCAATAAATTCAGATGAACAAATGAAGCGTTGGTGTCTGCCATGATGAGAATATACTTTTTAGCTTGAACATAGCCTATGTCAAAAAAAAACCCCAAATAGCCAAAATGTAACAACTGCCCTATACTTAAATTTAATGTTTAAATATGAACATAATCTTAATTTTTAAATATTAGCACATATACTAATCTTAGACCTTATAAAAATCTAAAGGCTAACTCTAATTTTATTTAACCAAAACCCAGCCAAGGCATTAACATACTAATTAGCCAAAATTGAACAATCACCCAAAACTTAACATACAGTTTAATTAAAAAAAAACTTTATACAGGGGGCCTGAGAGATAGCATGGAGGTAAAGTGTTTTTGCCTTTCATGCTGAAGAATGGTGGTTTGAATCCCAGCATCCCATATGGTCCCCAGTGCCTGCCAGGGGCGATTTCTGAGCATAGAGCAGGAATAATTCTTGAGCACTGCTGGGTGTGACCCCCCCCCAAAAAAAACAACCAAACTTTATACCTAAACTCTATACAAACTCAACTCTAATACTAAAGCTAGCTTTAATCCTATCCTAACCCTAACCTATACTTAGTATGAACTTAGCCAATGCCCCAAACTACAGTTTAACATAATTTTTTTAAAATATGGAACGCTTCATGAATTTGCGTGTCATCCTTGCGCAGGGGCCATGCTAATCTTCTCTGTATCGTTCCAATTTTAGTATATGTGCTGCCGAAGCGAGCACTGTTTAACATAAATTTAACAATCATTTTATACTTAAATGGAGTTAAAAAAATTTTGAATCCAGAGAAACCTAACACCTTACGTTTCACAAACTAACACAAACCCTAGACATACCCAAATTCTAATGTTATCCCTAACCTTATGATAACTATGATAAAACCAATGCTAAATATTACAATGAAGTAATGAAAATTGTTAAATTTTGAATAATTGCTAGTCAGGTTCTGATGGGTTAAAGTAGAATTAGATTTGGTGCTAGGGTTAGGATTAGGGTTGTATCGGGTTTAGGTGTTAAATTATGCTGTGTTGAGTGTTAAAAGGATTTACTTAACTTGAATCTCTACTACTAAGCCATAGTGATAAAAACAGCATGATAGGGGCTGGAAGGATAGCACAGCGGTAGGGCGGTTGCCTTGCATGCAGCAGATTCAGTATGGACAGTGGCTCGAATTCCGGCATCCTATATGGTCCCCCAAGCTGGCCAGGAGCGGTTTCTGAGTGCAGAGCCAGGAATAAACCCTGAGCACCACTGGGTGTGACCCAAAAAGCAAAGCAAACAAATAAAACAAAACAAAACAAACAAACAAAAAAAGCATGATATTACAACAAAGACAGATTTCCAGAGCAATGGGTCAGAATAGAATAGCCAATGACAAACCCCCAAGTATATGCTCAACTAATTCTTGACAAAGGAGTTGAGAGCATGAAATAAAATAAGGACAGCCTGTCCAACAATGTTGGGACAACTAGACAACAACGTGTAAGAAATTAAAGCTTGCTACATATCTTACCCCTTACACAAAAACCAACTCAAATGGAATCAAAGATAAAAGAGAATTCTCAACTGCTCTTGGTGGGAATGTCTCCTTCAACCCTTGTGGAAAACAGTATGGAAGGTTCTCAGTAAACTCAGACTGGAGCTACCATGTGACCCTGCAATATCACTTTTGGATATCTATACCTAGGACAGAAAAATAGTCATTCAAAAGGATGTAAATACATGGCTATTCAATTCAGCACTAATTATAATAGCTAAATGTTGGACTCAACCAAGATATCTAACAAAGGATGAGTGGATCATGAAGATGTGGTACATATATACAACTAAATACTACATAGCACTATAAAATAATGCAATTATGCGATTCTCTGCAACATGGATGGAACTGGAATATATTATGTTAAGTAAGCCAGAGATTAATGATAAATACAAGATGTTTCCACTTATTTGTAGTATTTAGAATACCTGCATGAGGGAATGTAATGGTTTTAATGGGGGTTGTCTAGGACATTCTTGGCCACAGAGTATAGTGAGCATATAAAATAAATTGAGGAAGAGAAACACAGAAATTAAATAACAGGGGAAAGGGGCCAAAGGGACTAAAGTACAGAAAAGACAGAACTATCCAAGCTATGGAGTCAACTATATTGAAAGCATGAAACCCAAACTAAAGCAACCAAACTTAAAAAGGTGCCTGTTATGATGGCAGGCTGAGATGAAGGGGCAGGGAGAGATGGGATGGACTTTGGAAACATTGGCAGAGGGAGGTTGACATTGGTGGTAGGATTGGTGCTGAAACATTGTATGTCTAAAAGTTAAACTATGGAAAAACTTTGTAAGTAAGAATTCCCTAGATAAAACTATTATTTTTGGTTTTGGGCCACACAACCAGGCATGCTCAAGGGTTACTCCAGGCTTTGTGCTCAGAAATCACTTCTGGCAGGCTCTAGAGACTATATGGGATGCCAGAGATCAAACCTGAGTTTCTCCCAGGCCAACTACATGCAAGGCAAATGCTCTACAACTGTGCTATAGTTCCAACCATTAGATAAAAATACTTAATAGCATTAAAAATATAAAGATTTATATATAATATTTAATAGAGCTAAAATATAAAATATAAATATATTTTTATAAAAATATAAAGGAAATGGGGCTTCTTAGTTAATAAAAATACAAAACAGATTATGACTGCTGCGCATGCCTGAATATGTCAAAATTGTTATGTTCTTTAACTAGATAAATTGGTATATGATTTATATCCCAATAAATCTCAGAAAAAATGGCAAGAGTAATATTGGGCAATTGTTAAATTTGGATTTATGGGTAGGTTTATTTTGTTTGTTTGTTTGTTTTTGTTTTTGGGCCACACCTGGCGGTGCTCAGGGGTTACTCCTAACTGTCTGCTCAGAAATAGCTCCTGGCAGGCACGGGGGACCATATGGGACACCGGGATTCGAACCAATCACCTTTGGTCCTGGATCAGCTGCTTGCTAGGCAAACACCGCTGTACTATCTCTCCGGGGTCCAAAAAAGTTTTTTTAAAGTAGAGTAATTACTAATATATAAATTTATGTAGTTATAGAGTTAGGGTTTGGTTTAGAAATTTTAGGTAGTAGGTTATTCTTCATCCATCATTTGAAAAAAAAAGTTAAATGTTGGGATATCTTTACATTTTGAAATAGATGTATTTAGAGGTATTACTATAGTCATTGCAGGCATTAAATGTTCAAACACCAAATCTACAACTAGTTAGTCTGACCTTCCCTCTACCAGTGTCCCCAATTCCCACCCATTACCATAGTTTGCCCCCTTAAATGCACAAATTTACTTCATATTGTTTGTTATAATCAAAAGCAAATAGAATTATTGAAACTTAGATCAATGAGTCAATTTGAAATAATTGTTATATTTCTCAAGGGTGTTACATTAGTGGCTAAGGATTTACTGGGTTGTGGCTTGCATTATTTAAGTGTTACTTCTGTGTAACACAGAAGTTTAGGTCCACTGAGCTTGGTCATATTCTATGGCACTTTCCTATCAGATATACTGCGATTCTACTTGACTAAAATTACTATGAAATTTTTAGGTGTCACGTGGCCTCTTGCTTCTGAGTAGTCCGGGATCTATGGATTTGGAACAAATTTGGTGACTTGACAGTTTAATAAGGTTAAGTTGTGAAGCTGGACAATTTCTGAATGGAGGGTTTTGGGTAGAATCATGGGCTTCTGTAGCTTCAGGAAGAAAGGGAATCTACCTCCATCTCTTCTGAGGAGACACCAGAGTTTCAGCCTGAATTAGACTACCTAGGAAGAATTATCATTTTATTTAGGAGCTTAGTAGAAGAACCTGATACCATAAAGTTAGAGTTAAAATTATAATTCTAAATTTATAACATAAAATTATATTAACCCTTAGGGCTGGAGTGATGGCGCAGAAATAGGGCGTTTGCCTTGCATATGGCTGACCTAGGATGGACTGCAGTTCGATCCCCAGGAGTATCATATGATTCCCTGAGCCAGGAGTGATTTCTGAGCACATAGCCAGGAGTAACCCCTGAGTGTCACTGGGTCTGCCCCCTGGAAAACAATTATACTAACCCTGAATCACAAACCTACCAATTAATCCAAATTTAATAATCACCTAATACTACACTTACCTGTTTTTTTCCATTCAACAAAGCAAACCTTAACACCTAATTCCTACACAATCTCTCACTCTAACTGTAGCCTCAATCCAAATACTGAGACTGTATGAAGACTATCTTTACTGATAACAAAAATCTAACAAGTATCCAAATTTAAAGATCTGCTTATACTAGACTTTCATTTTTAACTATGAAAGTAGAAAAAGCAGCACCTAAAACTTCCCAAAAACAAAACTTAACTCTAGCCTTAGGTTAATTCAAATGTGAATCCTATTATTTTACTATCCCTGACCCAGGCATAAACATAGACATGGCAATTAACCACACAAATTTAACAATTGCCCAATAGTTCACTTGCCTTTATTTTTTTAAATTTTTTCCTGCTCCCCTTCACTTGCTTTTTTAAACTATGAATGACACAATGCTTATTGCTTAAACCTTACACAATCCTTAAATCTAATCATTTTTTATTTAAGCACCATGATTAAAAACATGTTTGTAATTGGGTTTCAATTATAGAAAAGAACACCCCTCCTTCACCAGTGCATCATTCCCACCACCAATGCCCCCTAATCACCCTCCTCCTCTACCCCCTGTCTGTTTAGCTTCAATCTAATCTTAATTCGAACTCTGCCTTTGCAGTAAGCCTGACCTTAGATAGCAAAACTACCAATTTTCCAAATGTTTTGTTTTGTTTATGTACACACCTGGTGATGTTCAGGGATTCCTTCTGACTTCTGCACTTAGAAATTACTCCTGGCAGGCTCAGGTGGCCAGGTGGGATGCTAGGGACCAAACCCGGGTCAGTTGTGTGCAAGGCAAATGCCTTACTCACTGGGCTATTGCTCTGGCCCCCAATTTTTACTAATTTACTTTTATTTTCCTTTTTCTTTTTTTTGGGGGGGATGTGTTCGGGCCACACCCATTTGATGCTCCTGGCTAAGTGATCAGAAATTGCCCCTGGCTTGGGGGAACCATATGGGACGCCGGGGGATCGAACTGCGGTCCTTCCTTGGCTTACAAGGCAGACACCTTACCTCTAGTGCCACCTCGCCGGTCCCTAATTTACTTTTCTTTTCTTTTTCTCTGTTTGGTTTTTGGGTCACACCTGATGGCACTCAGGTGCTACTCCTGGCTCTGTGCTCAGAAATCGCTCCTGACAGGCTCAAGAGATCATATGGGATGCCTGGATTTGAACTACCATTCGTCCTGGATAGGCTGCATGCCAGGCAAATGCCCTACCGCTGTGCTATCTCTTCAGCCCTCAATTTTCTTTTTTTTAAAAAAACATTTTTAAACATTTCTTTCTTTATTTAATTATTTAGGTTTTGGGGCCACACCCAGTGGCACTCAGGGGTTACTCCTGGCTCTGTGATCAGAAAACACTCCTGGCAGGCTTGGGGGAGCATGTGGGATGCCAGGGATCAAAACTGGGTTTGTCCCGGGTCAGCCACATGCAAGGCAAATGCCCTACCGCTGGTGCTATCGCACCAGCCCCAATTTTTCCTAATTTTAAAGGTTTCTCTCTACTTAAGATATAATTAGTCCAAATTTAACAATCTTCCCATAATTGACTTGTCTTTTTTAGTGAACACAGAAATATTTAACATTCAAATCCAACATAATCCATAATAAAACCTTAATCACAATTCTAAACATAAATCATACTAAACCTGACCTTTACAGCTGCCTTAAACTACTATTTTTCCTAAATTTAAAGTTATCCATGTACTTAACTCTGTTGAACCCTAGCCTATAGCTGATCCTAATACTAATCCTGTCATTGCACTAAACTTGTACCAAGCATAGGCATAAATATGCCAATTAGGTCAAATTTAACTATCACTTGCCACTTGTAACCATAAATACAGCAATACTTAACAACTAAACCCTAACCCTAACCTTCACCTTAATCCTTTTATGATGGCAAAAAATATCAATTTTTCTTTTTTTCTTTTGGTTTTTGGGTCACACCGGCAGCGCTCAGGGGTTACTCCTGGCTCTACGCTCAAAAATTGCTCCTGGCAGGCTCAGGGAACCATATGAGATGCCGGTATTCGAACCACCATCCTTCTGCATACAAGGCAAATGCCCTACCACTATGCTATCTCTCTGGTCCCAAATTTCTAAATTATAGATATCCCTATACTTAATTTTTATTTTTATAAATCTGGATCATGCTAGTTGTGTATAGAGGCCACTCTTGCCTCTGTATTTAGGAATTTCTTCTGGTGGTTTCTAGGGACTATATGGATGCTGGAAATCAACCATGAAATGGCTATACATGCAAGTAAACACCCTACCTGTTGTATTTTTGTTTGGGACCCTAATATTTTAAAAATATTTTTATGTAAGCACCATGATTAGAAACATGTTTGTAGTTGGATTTCAGTCATAAAAAGAACATCTCTCCCCACCAATGCCCCCATATTCCTTCTCTCCCACCCTTGCCTATATTTGAGCTAGGCATTCTACTTCTCTCACTCATTAACATTGTCATGATAGTTTTTAGTGTGATTATTTCTCTAACTACATTCACAACTCTTAGAAAATAATATGAAGATTCCTCAAAAAATGGAATTTGAGCTATACCACTCCTAGGGATATACCCTAGGAACACAAAAATGCAATACAAAAATCCCTTCCTCACACTTATATACATCATGCCAGATTCTGGAAGCAACCAAGATGCCCTTCAACAGATGAATGACTAAAAAACTGTGGTACATACACAATGGAACATTATGCATCTGGAGAGATGAAGTCATGAAATTTTCCTATACATGGATGAACATGGAAACTATTATGCTGAGTGAAATAAGTCAGAGGAAGAGGGAGACACACACAATAGTCTCACTCATCTGTAGATTTTAAGAAAAATAAAAGACATTATTGTAATAATGCCAGAGCCAGTAGAGATGAGAGCCAGAAGGACTGGCTCACGATATGAAGCTTGGCTATTAATTTTAATTTTTAAATATAAGCACAGAAATATCTAACACCTGAATCATAATGAAGCCTAAAAATATCCCTAGCCTTGGCTGATCCCAATGCTAATCTTATTATTATACTTTCCCTGTCCCAAGAATAGACATGACTATCAATTAGCTAAAATTGATCGCCCAATAATTAATTTGCATTTATAGCTATGAAAACAACAATGCTTAACACCTAACTCCTATACCATCACTAACTATAATTTTAACACCCCATAGTAAACCTAGTCTTTACTGATAATAGAAACTATCAATTTTCCTAATTTAAAGATTTCCCTATAGTTAATTTTCATTTTTTAAGTATGAACACAGAAAAAAGTAGCATCAAAATCCTCCAAAAAACTAACCTTAACTAAGGTTTAGCCCCTGCTAATCCTAATGCTAATCCTATTACTAAACTAACCATGAGACAGCATAGGCATAAAGCCCAAGGTTAATAATCACCCAATGTGTCACATGCCTTTTAAACTATGAACACAGCAATACTTAACACACAAGGCCTATACCATCCCTAGTCATAAATCTACATGTAATCTTCTTTTTTATTATTTTTGGGTTTTTGGGCCACACCCGGTGATGCTCAGGGGTTACTCCTGGCTCTACACTCAGAAATCGCTCCTGGCAGGCTCAGGGAACCATATGGGATGCCGGGATTCAAACCATTGTCCATCTGCATGCAAGGCAAATGCCTCCAGCCCCCTGTTGAGCTTTCTTTTTAAAAAAAAAACCTGAGTGAAAATTGTATTGCTTGTCTTGTATCTCTCCGTCCCCATACATGTAATCTTAATTTTAAATATACTTCATAGTAAACCAGGCCTACTAAATTTAAAGATTCCTGGATACTTACCTTTCACTTTTAAGTAAGAATACGTAAAAACCTACCACCTAAAATCTCTAAAAAACTAACACTAACACTGCCTAGACTTGGCTAAATATGAAATTTAAGCAGACCCTAAGCATAGGCATAGCCCTACCTATTTTTTCAAATTTAACACTTAATCATTTGATTAAGCCCTACCTATTTTTTCAAATTTAACACTTAATCATTTGATTTAATATATATATATATATATATATATATATATATATATATATATATATATATATATTATGGGTCACACCTGGTAGTGCTCAACGGTTACTCAGAAATCGCTCCTGGCAGGCTCAGGGGACCATGTAGGATGCTAGGATTCGAACCAACATTCTTCTGCATGCAAGGCAAATGGCTTACCTCCAGGCTATCTCTGGCTCTTAATATTGCAATATTAGCACCGAAATTGTATACAATCCCTAACTCTAGCTCTAAACCTATCTTAATACTATTTCATAGTTAGCCTGGCCTTTACTGACAAAAACTATTGATTTTCTTAAATGTAACGATCTCTGTATACTTAACTTTAATTTTAAGTATGAACACAGAGAAAGCTAGCTCCTAAAACCTTCATAAACAAAACAAAACAAAACAAAACAAAACTAACCTTTATCATAGCCTTGGCTGAACCTAATGCTCATTCTCTCTTTATACTAACACTGACCCAAGTACAGGCATAAACCTACCAATCAGCCTAAATATAACAATCACCCAATACTTCACTTACCTTTTTGGGTCATACCCGATGGTGCTCAAGGGTTACTCCTGGCTCTCTCTGCACTCAGACATTGTTCCTAGCTTAGGGAACCATATGGATGCTGGGGATCGAACCAGATTTGCCCTGGGTCAGCTACGTGCAAGGCAAATGCCCTACAGCTGAGCTACTACTTTAGCCCTCATTTTCCTTTTCAATAGTAAACACATCAATGCTTAATTTCAGATTATGTTTATGAGGTATTATGGTTATAGAGGTATTATTAGGTGTTAGATTTTTCTGTGTTTATACTTTAAAATGACATGTAAGTACAATGTTATATCATAATTTTTGACTATTTCATAGTTTGGGGCATAGGCTATATGAACTGTATATAGGTTATGGTTAGGATAGAAATAGGGCTACAGGGGTTGGAGAGATAGCACAGTGGTAGGGCATTTGCCTTGCACATCGTTCGTTGATTAGGACGGACGGTGGTTCGAATCTCGGCATCTCATTTGTTTCCCTGTGTCTGCCAGGAGTGATTTCTGAGTGCAGTGTCAGGAGTAACCCTTAAGTGCTGCCAGGTGTGACCCCACACAAAACAAAACAAAAAAAATAGGGCTAGGATTAGGTATAAAGGTTTACAATGTTTATAGTTAAAATTGTACGTTTATGTTTGTCAATTGTTAATTTTTGGTTAATTGTTACGTGTTTGAAAGTTTCTTCCATAGTTTACTGTTGGTCATAGTATTTGGGTCAGAGGTAGGGTTTAGATTTATGGAGGTATTAGTGTTAGATTTTTCCGTGTTAAAATTTTAAAATGATGGGCCCGGAGAGATAGCACAGTAGTGTTTGCTTTGCAAACAGCCGATCCAGGACCAAAGGTGATTGGTTCGAATCCTGGTGCCCCATATGGTCCCCCGTGCCTGCCAGGAGCTATTTCTGAGCAGACAGCCAGGAGTAACCCCTGAGCACCGCCAGGTGTGGCCCAAAAACAAAAACAAACAAATTTTTTTTTTTTTTTTTTTGGTTTTTGGGTCACACCCGGCAGTGCTCAGGGGTTACTCCTGGCTCCATGCTTAGAAATTGCTCCTGGCAGGCACGGGGGACCAAATGGTAAACAAACAAAATTTTAAAATGACATTTAAGTATAGAGTTATGGTTTAATTCAGGGTATTTGGTAGTTTTGGGCATAGACTAAGTTCAGATTGAATATAGTTTAGGGTTAGGATAACATTATGATGAAGTTTATGGTGAGAATTTGTGTAGGTGTTAGGTTTTAGATTTTGTTGCATTTAAAATAAAAAATGTGAGGTAACTATTGGACAATTGTTAAACCTTAACTACTTAGGACATTCAAACTTCTGCTGGGTCAAAATTTCATCAGATTAGGTTTTGCCTAAAGATATGTGTAAAGAGTGGAATTAGTATTAGGTTTATAAAGGCATTAGGTTTTTTTTGTTTGTTTGTTTGTTTTTGGTTTTTTTTTTTTTTTTTTTTGGTTTTTGGGTCACACCCGGCAGTGCTCAGGGGTTACTCCTGGCTCCATGCTCAGAAATTGCTCCTGGCAGGCACGGGGGACCATATGGGGCACCGGGATTTGAACCAATGACCTTTTGCATGAAAGGCAAATGCCTTACCTCCATGATATCTCCCGGGCCCCAAGGCATTAGGTTTTAAACTTTCGTGTGTTCAGATTTAGCAATGCCAGTTAAGTTTAGACAGAAAATAGGTTAGTCTTATGATAGGATTAGGGGTTGGATTAGAATGTGGTTTGTGTAGGGGTTAAATATTAAGTTCTGCTGTGTTAAATGTTTAAAATGCCATTTGAGTTTAGGTGATTGTTATATTTTAGCTAAGTAGCCAATTTCACCCATGCCTGTATCATGGTTAGCATAAACTGCAGCATTAGGCTATGGTAGTTACCTGATTAGGGTTACACTGGTTACTGTTTAGTCTTAGTGCTTAGCTTTGGTTATGCCCAATCTTGAAAATTATGTTATGGAAAATCTTCAAATTTAGGCTATTATGTATGCGTAGGCTTTATGCAGGGCTAGGGTTGGGATGATTTTAGGGCCAAAATAAGGTTAGGATGGTGTTGGATTTAAGATAAGGTTTAGGACAGTGTTAGGTTTAAGTTTCTGTTAGGTGTAGGGCTTAGATTTGGTTATGTACAATGTTTAAAATGAAAGTTATGTATAAGGTGTTTCTTAAATATAGGATAACTGGTAGGTTTAGGCGTAGATTTGAATAATTTTAGTAAAGGGTTAGTGCTAGAGTGATCAATAGGCATAGGATTAGGGTTAGGTATTTCCTATAGTATTAGGGTTAGACTTGCATATGTTCACAGATGAAAATCAATGTTATATTTAGGAAAATTATTAATTTGTTGGTTTGGACCTATGGTAAGGAAGGTAAATGAGCTTAGTAAGCTTAGTACAGGGTTATGCTAGGTAGGATAAACCATAGGGCTAGCTTGTTAGGGTTTTCTTAGTACTAGGGTTTAAGTTTGCCTATGTTCAGAGTTATAAGTCAGTTATGTTTAATGTGATGTTGAATTTACTATCTTGTAGTTTTATTCCTAGCTTAGGATAAGGTTATTATAGAGTGTGCTAGGATAAGCATTAGACCTAGGATAAGTTTTTTCTTGATATTTTGTGTTCATTTAGCTTGCTGTTTTGGTTAGGGTTAGTACCCCACCCCCCTGCATACAATGAAACTGAACAGAGAACTAAAAGCAGCAGGAGCGATGACCTGAGAGGATATTTTGATGAGGTCAAAATTTTAAAAGGATTCCTATAAGGTTGTATAGATTTAGATTGAAAATGTTGGGAGTGTGAACCATAAAGCCACTGATATTTGCTTTCATCTCTTTAACTTTTCTTGTTTCTTGAGGACTTTCTTTTAACTGTCCAGTTTCTCCTTGGTTAGAAGAATATGTCACTTCTCTAGATGTCTAAATTGGCCTTAATTCCAGAGTGCTGTGAATTTTTTTGTCTATATATCCTATCATCAGAGACTCCAAAACTCTGAAAACATTCATTCATTCCAAAAAATTATAAAAATAAAGCACTTTTTATATAACTTGGAAGATAAATGTGATGATCAAACAATTTCTAATATTACATGTGAATGTGGGTATAATTTTAGCATGATTGTGTTAAAATCAGCAAATTAGAAGGATTAGAAACATAGCCAGGCACTTACATCCCCAGTCCCCAGTGAGCAGAAGGTAATTCAGGTCAAGCTTGACAGGACCAGAGTCAGTGGATGATTTTTTCAGATCACAGATGTCAAAATCAGAAACTTCAAGGCTGACAGTCAAGAATTACCTGTTTATTGGATTATAGTCATGTAATGCCAGACTTTGTTCCTCAAAAAAGAACCTTTGATCCTACTGATCAGATTTACTTTTTGGGGTTTTTTGTTTATTTTTTTGTTTGATGCTCACATTGGCTCTATTAAAGGTTTACTCCTATTCATTGATCACTTTTTGTGGTGCTGAGGGGACCATAAGTTGTGCTGGGTGTCAATTTCAATTTGAGGTCAGTCATGTACATACAAACACCTTCATGTCTGCACTGTCTCTCTGGTCTGCTAAAAGTCTACTTTGCGTTTTCAATCTTACAACAAAATGTTTCTTTTTCTTTTCCAGTTATGTATGCATCAATAGGCTCATTCCAAAAAGTTTAAGGCCATTTACAAAAACACAAATTGTCCAAGAAGATGAAAACACTTGAGAAATAAAATATCTTTAATTTCTAGAAAATATAGATGATTAAAATGGTGGCTTCAAAGGAAACTTAAAAAAATGCACAGCATAATTCCTTATTCATTTGTGAGCTTATTTACTTACTTTCATGTTTCACAGCTTTTATGTTTTTGCTTTTGCAAAATTTAGGGTTTGTGATTCTGTATTCACAAGATTAAAAGCAAAAGTGCAATTAGGGTGTGCAACATATTTAAACACTGTCTTCATTATCATCACATAATAAATCAGAGAACAACTTTTTATTGGGTATACACTGATATTATGACTCTCAAGAAAAATCTACGAAGGACCATAGGGCATCCAATAGGCTGTGGTAGAAGGAAATTTGTGGTTTGGTGATGGTCTGTTGTGACAAGTTAACTTTTGCAGAGGTGAATTATGGTAAGTGGACTTTGAAGAGTATGAAAAAACTTGATCACTTAAGAATTATTAAATTTATTTAAATATTCATATATATAGTGCATTAGATCATAAATAGATATGCATCTCTATAATGATATAGACATATTTTGTGTACATGTAAGTACAGATTTGTTTATTAAAAAAATTAAAAAATTAGGGTTCTGTGGAAGGTTCAATTGCAAAGTGCCTGTCTTGCAAGGAGGATGCTGTAAGTTTGATCCCTAGCCTCAGGCAACTTGTGTTTAGCAGTATCCCAATATCCCATACCATTAGAGATTCTCCAGCATGAGGGTATGCATATCACAGAGAGGCATGTGCAAGCACTGAAACCAAAATGTATGCATGTACTGTAAACAAGTGTATATAACTTGAGTCCTTCCAACAGTAGTTACAACAACAAAAGGTAAGGGAATGCAGAAGAAAAAGTTAGATGAAATTAATAGAATAATGCAGCTCATGTTTATAGCTTTCTACTAGTCTGACCTAATACAAGAATAATGTTTGGTCTTTTTAGATGAAGCTTTTTTTTTTTTTTTTTTTGGTTTTTGGGCCACACCCAGTGACGCTCAGGGGTTACTCCTGGCTATGCGCTCAGAAGTCGCTCCTGGCAGACACGGGGGACCATATGGGAACCGGGGGATCAAACCGTGGTCCGTCCTAGGCTAGCAGGCAAGGCAGCAGGCACCTTACCTCCTGCGCCACCTCCCGGCTCCCATAAAATTATCTCTAATATACATAATTCATCTAATTGTAAATATTTTGGAGGCCTCCTAATTAGGGCTCTGAGGTCTGAGGGCCGTACCAGCTATTCTCAGACAGCCATCAGTTCAATGCAATGACAAGAGGCTGTGATGCTACCTGGGTTATACAGTGCTGGAGATACCTGAGCTGCATTTAGCTGTGCGTGGGGGCCTCCAAGGCTGCAATTAGCAGATTAATTGAGCCTAAAGCAATCCCTCTGTATTTCTCTCTTGGGACCTAGAAGTAAAGGCAGAGATCTGAAGATTCTGGACACTTGGCCCTTAGTCTTTTATTATCTCAACAAACTTAGGATCATCTTGTCTCTGACAACTCATAATTATCCACAGGTTAAAAAGCCTGAATTGCTTGCTATGACCTATAAGGTTCTTCATTTTCTAGTTCCTTGTTGTGTATGTAAACATTTCTGACCTTACCATGATCTGGAATTGTATATGTAAACATTTCTGACCTTATCATGATCTGGCGTTGTTGTGCATGTAAACATTTCTGACCCTACCCTGATCTGTGATTGTTACCTACCCTAGGGTGTGACCTGGCAGTCTGCCCCCACCCTAGGGTGGTACTTAATTCTGCTTCCATTATTGGGTGGTACCTGATTCTGGGGGATAAAAGCAAGAATCTGTGGAAAGCGGGGGTTCTTCTTTTCTTGCTGGCCTTTATTCAGGCCGTTTGGGGGCTTCGACCTCTGCAAGGAATAAAGAACTATTTTCTTCGGAAGCCTGGCTGCCTTTTGGATTTCTTCCCGCCGCATTCACCTCAGAACCGCTGTTTGAGCTGGGTGGTAGATGCGTTCTCCGAGCTGGAGGGAAAAGACCTCGTTCTCTATCCCTCCATCAGAGAACCTCTTCTGGGGCCGAATTTCTACAGTTCCTGCTTGTCTTATGAGATGGCTCACATATATTTTTCCAATCATATTACATTAAGATCCCTAAAGAAGATTTTCTTTTTCATGGTTCTTAATTTTTTCAGTATCCTCAACCCAAAATGCTCATTTCCCCTTTGCTTTCAAATCTTCCAGTAGGTGCAGGGTGGCATTTATCTTTCAAAATCTAATCTGTAGATCACCTTCTGTGAAACCTTTAAGTCAACCCAACAGGATGGAACTCTTTTTATCTTTTGATTTCTGAACTATACCCAGATGTGCTCAAAGCTTAACATTTGACTTTGTACTCAGGGGTCAATCCTAGTCGATTTGTGGAGTGCTAGTGATTGAACTCTTATCAACCATGAGCCAGGCAAGGGCCTTACCCATTGTATTATCTCCCTGGCCACCAAGGATGAAACTCTTGTGTTAAGTTTATTACATAGATTTTTGTCTAACAAGTACTTTTTGGTGATAGTTGTTTTATTTGTGAAATAAGAATTTCTAAGGTTCTAACTGAACCCAATTTTCTAATATAGTGGATACTGAAAGATTAAATATCCCACTTTATTATTTTATTTTATTTTATTTTATTTTTTGGTTTTTGGGTCACACCCGGTGACGCTCAGGGGTTACTCCTGGCTATGTGCTCAGAAGTTGCTCCTGGCTTGAGGAACCATATGGGAACCGGGGATTGAGCCGGTTCCATCCTAGGCTAGCGCAGGCAAGGCAGGCACCTTACTTTCAGCGCCACCGCCCGGACCCCTACCTTATTATTTTTAATTTTTATATCAACATTTGAGTTTTTAGACCATATACTGATGTGCTTGGGGGTTATCTCTAACTCTATGCTTAGGAATTCTTGGTGATGCTCATGGGACCATTTGGGTGTTAGGAATTCAACCTAGGTTGACCACATACAAGGTAAGTTCCCTGCATACTATACTAACTCTCCAGTCCCATATTTCTTACAAAGACAATTATTTAAAAATTCTTTTCTTTCTTTTGTACCCTTGTTTCCTATATACGTTTAAAAGAAAAATAACTAAGTCTCTGGGATACAAAGGAGTGTTTTGTTGGGTGCACTAGTTTATGAATTAGAGGGGAAATAGAGTCTAAAGACAAGTTACTACATATTCAAGCAATGTGGCTCAGGCAGGGGAGGGCCTCTGAGATACAGGGAGCAGCAACTCTGTTTTGCTCGAGTGAAAAGTGTCTTCATGTGTGTTTTTTGTTTGTTTGTTTTTGTTTTTTGGGCCACACCCAGTGACGATCAGGGGTTACTCCTGGCTATGCGCTCAGAAGTCGCCCCTGGCCTGGGGGACCATATGGGGCACGGGGGATGGAACCGCGGTCAGTCCAAGGCTAGCGCGGTAAGCAGGCACCTTACCTCCAGCGCCACCGCCCGGCCTCGAAAAGTGTCTTCTTAACAAGGTCAGTCCTGAATCTGGGTGACACCAGGAAGTACAGGCTATGCAGCCCCTGACCTGAGCCATAGGTTCTGCTCTGCTATGGGTCAAGGGAGCATCAGAAACGCAGGGCTCCAGCTACATTTTGAAGTCCAATGTTTAGAGTGTTTGATGTCTTTGGAAGTGCTCATATTCATTTGTGATGATCATTTAATAACATCATGGTCAGAGTGTTATTCTATTATATGATGCTTTTAATCAGCTTTCCCAAGAAGCTCAATTTTAATTGTTTTTTTATTGACTCTAGCTGTACTGTGGCAATCTCTTGGCACATAACCTTCACCACACACTTTATTAAGTCAATTCACATCAATTGCTGATTTCTAGATATCTGATTTCTGCTTGAGGGATCAGTGTAACTATACTGTGTCTGAGTGTGATTGTACAAAAATGTTTCAATGGGCATTGCTTTTACAAATGAAAGAGAGTCAAAGATAAATTTGTCCTTTATAAATGGCTTCATCTCTTCATTCAGTTTAGAAAACCATTTATTTTTAGTTTGGTAATGTGAGGATAGTTAGGCTGGGATCTAGGAATATTTTATTTGTACTGTTTTATCTGATTTAAAAAGTAATAAATGGTTCATAAAAATTCTAATATTGCAAACATATGTTTTTGAGTATAAATGCCTGCTTCAATCTTACCCATAAGATAAATTATTATTTGTCACCTTTTTCAATATTTTCTAAGGAGATTGAAAGCATACACTATTGCAATTTGTTTTTTCTGGTAACACATAGAGAAAATATACTTTATAAGTAAATATTCTGATGTATACTAGAGACTAACTTTACTGTATATTAGAATTTCATGTTATGTTTAGTTATTGGAATAGGTTAAGGTAGAGATTATTTTCTATGCATTTTTTTTGTGGTTTTTGGGTCACACCCGGCAGTACTCAGGGGTTACTCCTGGCTCCATGCTCAGAAATTGCTCCTGGCAGGCACGGGGGACCATATGGGACGCTGGGATTCGAACTGATGACCTTCTGCATGAAAGGCAAACGCCTTACCTCCATGCTATCTCTCCGGCCCCTTTCTATGCATATTTATTTAATTGCCCAAAGTCCCAGAGAGGCTGTGGGTAGCTTAATAGATAGATTTAGTCAGAATAACTGCAGCATTAAGATTTTTCCGACAGAGCCTGTTTCCAATGCACAAAGCATTATGATTATTTGGAGACAATCTGTAGCCTTGGAAACAATATGGCTATAGTGACATCAGCAGCAATTATGTGTAATTTTATCGCAGTTTATCACCAAGGTAACCAGAGCAGGTTTCCCTGCTTGAAATTTTAAGAATGTTGTACTCTTGTCTATTGCAAAATCATAGAAAAGCTAACACTTAGAATACATTTTACAATTTATTCCATTTCCTGTATCAAAACACCCACCCCACAAAACATTTGTAATTCAAATAGCATGCACCTATTTTTAGCAAGAGCTGTAAGCATTCAAAGTTATTAAATAAAATTCCAAATATGCTAAATGATTAAAAGAAGTCATGATAGTGTTAACATTTTATGATGTTCTCTGTGAGAATATCTGTTCTTGCATTGAGCTGCAGTTATGGTACATGCCCTTTACAGAAACAGAGGAAAGACAAGCGGACAAAATCACTAAAGCAGGCATAAAACTGAAGCCAGCTGCCATTAAGAGCAATTATAATCATCTCTATTATAATCTC
The DNA here is from genome assembly GCA_004027635.1 of Crocidura indochinensis. Classification (NCBI taxonomy): domain Eukaryota; kingdom Metazoa; phylum Chordata; class Mammalia; order Eulipotyphla; family Soricidae; genus Crocidura; species Crocidura indochinensis. The sequence goes on along the minus strand of PVKC010008314.1, from coordinate 9,506 downwards.
TTCTTTCTGGGTTGAAAGGTTCTGGTTATTTCTCTGTACCAATCAATATTAGAAAGCTGGAGATGGGAAATGGTGCCTTTAGTTGAAAATGGCAGAGTGGCACATTAAATTTAGATTCTTGAGTCATTGGTAAATTTCTTAGTTGCATACTAATTCACATACATAAATAAATGAATGACTAAATAAAAAGACACATAGATGTATATAATCATACATTGTTGTAACAGTGCACTGGCTTCTCCATTTTTTTAAATAAAGATTTCTTTTAGCACTGTGGTTACAGAAATGTTCATAGTTGGGCTTCAGTCATAGAATGGACACTGTCCTTCACCAGAGCAGCTTTCCAATGTCTCCAATTCCCTTCTCACCCACTGCTTGACTCTGAGACAGGCATTCTAATTCTCTCTCACTCATTCTCTCTCTCTTTTTCTCTGTCTGACATTGCACTGTTGTCCAAGAGAGGGTGCCATGCACATCACTTTATCCCCTCTCAGCACGCAGTTCTGACAACTACCATGACAGTGACAATGATAGTTGGAACTGATCACTCTGACCTCTCCATTTCCCTAAATTCCCTTTGCCCAAAGCAGTTCTTGCAAACAACTATATGCTGTTAACTAGACTCTTTCTTAAGAGGTAGTTCATAAAGTAAAGACCATAAAAATTCCCACTACACATTTTCTTGATATACAAGATGGTGAAAAAATGTTAGTCCTTTTCATCTTTTATTTTTTCTAAAGGGGTATAAGACAGAAGGAGAAACCGAGAGGACCTTGTAGATTTCAATACACATGACTTCTGAGCATTTCCATTCATATACCCTGCACAATAAAGATGGTGAATCTAAGATGGACATATCCAAGGAACTTAGAGTTTGGTAGCAGACAAATATGTGAATATAATTATGCATTGAACCATATGATGTTTCCAGTATTCAACAGTTGTTTATCCACATAATAGAAACAATTGCTTATGCTTAAGTTCAATATATGCTGGTGTAATAGCAGTGATAACAGAGAAGCACACAGCAGGGAAGCCTAACAGTGATATTCAGAGGTAAAAGTGGAGGAAGTAGATACAGTGAGATGTTGCAAGCTTGGTGAATTATGAGAAGATAAAGGAATCTCCAGGAAAGATATTAAGAATACAATAATTCATTAGGGAGAGAGGGTTAGATTTTAGTTTGGATTTTACTTTTGTGTTAAATACTTGAACCATTAAAAAGCTTATAAAATAATATGATACCAATGACTCCACATTTATTTAAATTGCTTTTTCTCAATAAAATATGACAGGAAAAGAATTTTATATCCATCTCATTTTTCTCTTTTCCTAAAGACCATTAAACTTAAGTGTGAATATTTTCCATGTATTATTCATAATAATTTTTTTTTTGACTTTTGGGTCACACCCAGTAGCGCTCAGGGGTTACTCCTGCCTCTACGCTCAGAAATCACTCCTGGCAGGCTCGCGGGACTATTTGGGATGCTAGGATTCAAACCACCCACCTTCTGCATTCAAGGCAAATGCCTTACTTCCATACTACCTCTCAGGCCCTCATAATATATATTATTTTAAGATTTACATATGCAGTGCTATCCTGTACATATTAATTTACCATTTTTTAGAGGTCTAGCCATCATGTTTTTAAGGTTCAGGCATTGACTCTAATTTGACCCTATCTCCTCTACAGTATTGCCTGATTATCTGTGTAAATACTTCTTTGGGGTCCTTAATGATAGGAATCAACATAGTTATTACAATTAGTACTGTCCTTTTTCTCCTATGACAAGAGTTTTTGTGGAGGACACACCTCAAAGTTGAACTGTGATGCAGGTACACATTCCACTTATCAGATATTGCCAACCTGTTTTTCAAAGGGGTTTTGTCTTCATTAATAACTATCTCATAAATTATTAATTTCATCCATTTATTGTTTATCTTATATATTATAAGAACATTTCCTTGTTTGTGGTCTGTATTTTAGCCTTTTTTTATATTTTTCTACAGAAGTTTTAAACATGAATTTAGTTAAATTTCTAAATCTTTTTGGTCTTGACTATGCTTTTTCTTATTCTAAAAATTAGGGGCCGGAAAGATAGTACATTGGTGGGGCCTTTGCCTTGCTTGCCGCTGACTTGGCAGGGTCCGGGTCATATGGTTGAATACCATACAGCTTGAATTGTTTTTTTGTTTGTTTGTTTGTTTTTGTTTTTTTGATAATGACTTGATATCATTGAAGTAAGCCATGTTTAATAAGCAAAGTATTGGAGTCTTGGTGCAGGTTGATAATGGCTGAGTACAACCTGAAAAACATACAATAAACAATGTCAAGGAAATAATGATCTCTGTTGCTATTTCCTATTTTATAGAATAAATTCAAAGTTCTTATTAGCCCTAGCAGAGTGAGTTACTTTTTAGATCTGAAAAAACTAAAATTGGGGACATGAATATTTATCCATACTTTTACATAGCCTTGGTATTTTTTCTGGCAACACTGGGGCAACTGACCCAGTCTAGGAAGTTTTCTATTGATTTCTACCTAGGGGATCTCCATGGGTAAATCTAGTCATGCTTACTATGTTTTCCTCCCTTTGTTCCTCCTCAAAATCTATTAGTGCTATTTCTGTCTTTTTAGTTTTTTATATGAAATTAGGAATAATTTGTCAAATTTTAATGTTACTTATTAGAAATTTATTTGAAATCTCAAGTATACAGTCATTTGGAGAAGATAAATATATATGTATAATATATATATATATATATATATATAGACTTTCAGAGACCAGCGAGTCTTGCCTTGCTTTTGGCTGACCTAGGTTTGATTCCAGCACCCCATATTGTGCCCTGAGCATCACCAGTTTTGATACCTGAGCATAGCCAGGTGTGGCCCAAAACCCACCAAAATTTATTTTATGTTAGGGCCAGGCAGATAGTACAAAGATTAGAATATATGGTATGTGCCCAATCCCTGTTCTATTCCTACAACCACCTGGTCCTCTGAGCATCACTTGATATAGACCTGAGCACTGCCTCCAGGATGACTTTGGTGGTCCCTAGCACCACACAGCCAAAGCAACAGTATATCCTCTGGCCTTGGCATTGTTCTGCACTGTTGACCATGAATTGCTACAAATGGCCTAGGTTCCCTGAGTGCTACTTAGGAAGCTTGCATTTACACACACACACACACACCCAAAAGAAAAATGTGTTCCCAGATACTTAGTTTATTATTTTTATTATAAATGGAATTGCAAAAACTATTTGTTAATTATCACTAGTACTCATTTTATTTTTGTCTTGTATTATTGTATAAGAGGTACAGTGGGTATTTATTTTAAGAAAATATAATTTTTTATAAATATTTTCCTTGTGGAGTACTTCTTTTATATTATATTATATATATATATATATATTAAAAAAACTTCACCAGTGCAACATTCCCATGACCAATATCCCAAGTGTCCTTCCTCCCCACCCCACACTGGCCTATACAGGCTTTCTACTTCCCTCATTCAGTCAGATTTTGTTATGATAGTTCTCAGTGTAATTATTTCTGTGATTGCACTAAACGATTCTTGTGAGCTTCATGTCAGGAGCTGGACCCTTCAGTCCCCCTCTATTTTGTCTCTGAGAATTATTACACAAATGTTTTCATTTTTCTCAAAACCCATAGATGAGCGAGATCATTCTGTGTTTACCTCTCTCCCTCTGACTTATATACCTCTGACTTATATACTTCTTAAGTTATAAAAATTTCTAAGTGGGTTTTAAAAAGTTGTGAATAAGTGTCAGATTTTTATTAGACCCCTTAAAACAGTTATTTAAATAATCACTTATTTTTCTCTTTTAATTTTGTAAATTTAATGAATTAATTTAATAATTAAAATTTTGATTTGCTTTGGCTGAAGTGGCAGTAAGCAGATGAGGCTCTTCCCTTGCATGAGATTGACCATGGTTTGACTCCTCACCACTACAAATGGGCCCAAGCAATGCCATGGGTCACTCCTGAGCACAGAGCCAGTAGCCGTTGGGCACTGCTGAATGTACCCTGACTTAAAATTTTTTAGGGGCTGGTGAGGTGGCGCTAGAGGTAAGGTGTCTGCCTTGCAAGCACTAGCCAAGGAAGGACCGCTGTTTGATCCCCTGGCGTCTCATATAGTCCCCCAAACCAGGGGCAATTTCTGAGTGCTTAACCAGGAGTAACCTCTGAGCATCAAACAGGTGTGGCCCAAAAAAAAACAAAAAAAAAAAAGAATTTTTAAAATTATATTAATGAAAAATATATTTTAGCCATTTTTCTTATTATTCAGATTAGATAATTTTCAATCATTTATCTTCAAGGTCAGGACTCTATCCCTGTCATTCTGTATTTAATTCTTTAAAAGATTCTTAAACTTTGGTTACTGATTGTTTTAGTAGAATATCTATATGTGAATATATACATATGTATGCATTCTTCTGTTTCATTAATGAGAATTTTTCATTCATGTTTTTAGCATTTGCATTACTTGTTAGACTATATTCGCAAGTGTAGAATATAATATATAGCTGTTTTAAAGTCTTTGACAGGAACAGAGAGGTAGTACACGTGTTAAGTCATAGATTTTGCACGAAGCTAATCTTGGTTCTAATTTAACAATATGTTCTCCCAGGCTCTTTAGGGTCCAGCTCTGGAGGCCCTCCCCTCACCAAAGCACGGCCTTGATTGAGAGCAACCTTAGGGTACCCTGAATATCAGTTGAAAAGTAAAAAGATAATAAAATAAAATAAATATACGTTGCCTTGGTGTTAATATTTATTTTTATTTTTCCATTTGAGCTGCAATTTTCTTCATTCTTTGTGAGCTGAATAATTTTTTTGTAATCTTAATATTTTGAATATGTTATAAGGTTTTGAGGTTTGTTTTTCTTTTTGTTTTGTTTGTTTTTTGTTTTTTGGTCCACACCCGGTGATGCTCAGGGGCTACTCCTGGCTATGCACTCAAAATTTGCTCCTGGCTTGGGGAATCATATGGGACACAGGGGAGATTGAATTGCAGTCCATCCTGGGTCAGCAGAGTGCAAGACAAATGCCCTACCACTGTACCACTGCTCTGGTCCCAGGCTCTGAGTTTTGTTTAAATTCTCTGAAGAATGTTGGTTTTTTTTCTTTTAGTAGGCAGTATAGTACACAAATTACTTCATTGAATCTAGGCTGAGTTCTTTTTTTTGTTGTTGTTTTGTTTTGTTTTTGTTTTTGTTCTTGGGTCACACCCAGCAGCACTCAGGGGTTACTCCTGGCTCTATGCTCAGAAATCATCCCTGGCAGGCACAGGGATATGGGATGCAGGGCTTTGAAGCACCATCCTTCTGCATGCAAGGCAAATGCCTTACCTCCATGCTATCTCTTCAGCCCCGAATCTAGGCTAAGAGTTCTATCCTACCTTCTTTGAGTTGTGGTTTTAACACCAATTTCAAACCTTTACAATCATTTAGATTTCTCTGGCAAATTACCATTTAGTGGTCATCAGGAATTTGAGTAGCAGTATCCCCCATTTATTTTGTCACAGTATGTTAGAATTAAATCCTAAACTCCTGAAATCTTGGAATATGGTTAGATGACATCATAGACAACTTTATGGGTTGCTTTCATGACCTCATTTCTCTCTTTGATCTACCTGATACTTCTTGGCATTTCCATTGTCAGTCTTTTAGTCAAAAATATGGATATACATTTTTCCTGCTCTACTGTGTAGTTTCTATGACTACAGTTGTCTCATAATGCCAAATGTCATTTTGTCAAGTGACCAAATAATATAGAAAAATTTATTTGGAACAAAGTAGCAGGTTTCCTTCCTTTAGAGGTGTCTCTGACTACCAGGAAACATTTTTCTTATCTTGAAGGTCTGAATTAGTAATATTTTTTTTGTTTGTTTTTTGGGTCACACCTGGCAGTGCTCCGGGGTTACTCCTGACTCCATGCTCTGAAAGTGTTCCTGGCAGGCACGGGGGACCATATGGGGCACCGGGATTCGAACTGATGATCTTTTTGCATGAAAGGCAAGCTCCTTACCTCCATGCTATCTCCCGGGTCCCTGAATTAGTAATATTTTATAGAGTCTTCTCAGACATTCTAGAATTCACTTCTGAGTTTTAGGCTGTCCTGAGGTCAGGATACAGAGTTTGAAAGATGATGAATTCATCGGTGACTGACTATGCCCCATTCTGTTCAGATTCTGAAGCTGCATTCACTGCGAAAGACAAGAGAAGATATGCTTATTACATTTTATCTAGAAATATAATAAATATTTTAGAAGATATTGTTACTCTTTTTAAGTAAATCACTTTGGCTTGATCAACTTTATTCTTTTTTTTTTTTTTTTTTTTTTGGTTTTTGGGTCACACCCAGCAGTGCTCAGGGGTTACTCCTGGCTCCATGCTCAGAAATTGCTCCTGGCAGGCACGGGGGACCATATGGGGCACCGGGATTCCAACTGATGACCTTTTGCATGAAAGGCAAACGCCTTACCTCCATGCTATCTCCCGGGCCCCAGATCAACTTTATTCTTTATTTTCTATTTTATTTATTTCTGTGCTGAAAATGGAAATTATCTTTATACAATTTTCTTTTTTCCTGTTGAAACAAACAAATTGTTTATTCTTGAAACAATAAAAAGAAGTAAAAAGTAAAAATAACAGTACTCTATTATCTCAAATATTTCTTCTAAAAACTAGCTATTGCATCTCATGATTTTGAAATTTTATTATTTTATTAGTAGTCAAATATAACTTAAAGTATTTTAACTTTGTATTATTCCGACTGTTCTATTTTTAAATAATTAATTAACTAATTAATTTTTTTGTTTTTTGGCTATACCCAGCAGTTCTCTGGGGTTACTCCTGGCTCTGAATCACTTCTCATGGTGCTAGTAATCAAACCTAGGTCAGTTGTGTGCAAGGCAAATGTACTATTGCTCCAATCTTGTATTTTTATAAAGATGTTTTCATGTTTTATTACAAAATATTTAAAGACTGATTTGTGTGATTATATATCATTATTTCTTGATAATTTGTGAGCAAGTTTATGGTTTTTTTTTATTAATGTTTCAGGGCCAGACCTAATAGAGAAAAAGTGCTCACCTTTCATGCTTAGGGAGCATAGTCAACTCTGGTCTGACCCCTGGGAGTACATATGGTCCCCTAAGCATTGCCAAAGAATGATCCTAGAGTGCAGAGCCAGGAGTGAGTCCAAAACATAGATGGGTATAGTTCAATCTCTCCAGTTAATTTTTTTTTAAATTTCTATCTGCAGTATCACTGAAGTAATTAGTTCACAGATTCAGAGCTATTCCACCAGTCTACCAGTGTTTCAGGTTCCCTCCACTATTATTCCATTGTCACTTCTCTAGCCCTGCCATTCCAGTCCCATTGTTCCCAATGCTATAGATCAGTGGTCCTCAGACTTTTTAAACGAGTCCAGTTCACTGTCCCTCAGATCGTTGGAAGGCCCGATTATAGTAAAAACAAAAACTATGAACAAATTCCTATGCACACTGCAAATATCTTATTTTGAAGTGAAGAAACAAAACAAAAATAAATACAATATGTGACCTGTAGTTTGAGGATCAATCACTGCAGTATAGATCATGTCTCAGAATTTTCTTGTACTGGGGATTGTCTAATTTCTTTCGTTAATTCTTCAAGACTCTGTACATGAGAAGAATCACCTGGCATTTATCTTTCACTATGACTCACTTTGCTTAGCATGACACCCCCCCAGTTAGATCCCAGTTGCAGCAAAATGTCTTTTTTACTCATAGCTATATAGTATTCTACTATGTATATATGCATTTATTTACTTATCCACTCATTTATTGTTGGGTACTTGGATTGTTTTGAAATTTTGACTATTATAAATAGCTGTGGTTCACCATAGACCCCGACCAGCGGGTAAAGTTAGGGACCACATCAGTAATTCACATTTCTCGAAGAGGAATCCAGTCTGAAATAGAAGAGGGGACTGGGAAAATAAAGAGACTCGAGACGAAGGGGTCCGATCAGGAATCTATTTAATGAAGGGAAAAATAGACCTTTTATAGAAAATGCAAAACAAAGAGAGTAGGGGCCAGGCGCAATAGGAGTGGCTGTAACTTTCCACGGGAACTTCTTGATTTTCCAAGGTTAATAAGATTATCATCAGTCAAGAGATCCACATTATCCTTGAGCAACAGAATACAAAATCTAGTCTCAGCTTGGGCCTTTTGACCCCTGTCTTTACAAGGACATCTTGGAGCCTAGTAACTCCCTAGCTCTAGGCTATTCCTATTTCTTTAGGTCCAAGGGCAGAAGATCGCAATCTGCTAACATGCAGCTTGTCACTAGACACCTTTGGCTCAGACCTTCAGAGACTCCATTTTGATTAGTGAGAGGGCTTTCTAACTATGCCAAGCAGTCCCCAACAAATAGCGGTACAATGAACATAAGTATGCAAATCCTTTAGGGCTAATGTTTTTGTATATATGGTCATAATGGAATCACAGGGTCAAATGGAAATTGTTAGGTATGTTTTCAGAAGACTTCAAGTAATTTTCCAGAGAAGCTAAACCATGCTCCATTTTTTAATTTTTGAAAATAACTCATGTGAACTTTAAAGAAAACTGCATTTTTCCATTAGCATGAGTAGGATCTTATATGTTATTAAATTAAGCTTCTTAAAAAGTCTCTGTGGATTGATTGGTTTCTGCTAGTAATTAGTTCCATTTTACAAGTCCAGAAACTTACTTATTACTAATAAATAGCTTCCTTTGTCCTTAGGTAACCTCACATTAGTTAAAATATATCAACTACATATTTGTTGATATGTGTCATACATCTCCTTAATCCTCTTTTTGTAAACTTTGTGTAATATTACACTTAAGATACACAAGATATAACTTGTAAACAACATACAGTTGGATTTTGTAAAGCAATATGAGACTTTACTTAGTTAGATTTTTCATTTAGACTCATGGCTTCTATTATCTTTGGATTTATTACTATTATTTAATTTTATTTTCAGCTTTCCTTTTCTGTCATCTATTGATTACTTCCTTTTATTTCCCAGTCCCAACATGCCATTTGGGAATCATCCATTACATTTATATTATTTTTGTGGATACTATTAAATTATTCACATACTATAGTTAGTAACAAGAGTTAAAGTTAACTGTTATCTAAGTGCTAGTGAGATAGTACGGTAGAAAGGGCACTTACCTTGCTTGCAGTTGATCCAGGGTCAACCCCCAGGACCCATATGGTTGCCCAAACCCCTCCCAAACCTCTGTTATCCCTGAGCACAGAGACAGGAGTAAATCTGAACACCCTAGAGTGTGGCTCCAAAACCTAAATAAATAAAAATAGCACTAGAAAGAACTTAAAAAGATTTAATTCTATTTAAATCTATTAGCTCTGGGACAAGAGATATAGTACACTTAATAAAGCTCTTGCCTTGTATGAGGTTAACTTGGATTCTATCCTTCATATTAT
>PVKC010008313.1:0-28261 GCA_004027635.1 Crocidura indochinensis | reverse complement strand
AAAAAAAAAAAAAAAAAAAAAAAAAAAAAAAAAAGTATTCAAGATACATATAGAACAAGTTCTGGTGCTCACAATTAATAACAATTTCTAAAACAAAACTGTAGAAAACCACACAATTTAAAAATTATGAAGAGGGCCAAAAGATAATACAATAGGTAGGGTAGTTTCCATGTATATGGTTTACTCAAATTCAATAGATGGCATTACCAGGAATGATCCATGAACCAGGTTTATGTCCTGAGCACAGATAGGAGTAACTCAGAAAACAATAATTTTTTTTGTAAATATCTGAAACTATAAAATAAAGTATACAGATATAAACAGGCTAAAATGTACAACATTTTATATCATGATAAATTACCAATTAAACACCAGCAAGAACAACTAAATATCTATTAATGTGTCATAAAATCATAATTCTAACCCCTGCCATATATACACAGCATAAGAAAATGAAAATGCAAAATACTTCAGAAGGCCCCTAATAGTCAGGTAGAATGAAAATATACACCAGAAAAATAGTCTTCAAGGAGAAAGAGCCTATAATTCAGCAGTATTTTTATCTATGAATTGAGTAACAAGTGAGACATGGCGCCAAAAAGATGTTACTGGAAAAAAAGAGGGTGCTACAGAAATAGTACTGGGATGTAGAGCTTACTTTGCATGTAGCAGACTTTGTCTGGTTCAATCCTTGGCACTGGATATGGCCCTAAGCACCACCCAGATTGACCCCTGTGTATGGAGACAGAAGTATGCCGTAAGTACACGTGGTTGTGGTTCAACCACCATTACTACCACCTAAAAAATGAGCAAGAGAAATGGAGTCTTATTGATCCTTGGTTCCCTGTACCGGAGAAAGAAATTAAGGACAAAATGTGTAATAAGAGTAGAAATATTAATTACTGAAATCATACACAGCTGAGATGTGGTTGTGGGTGCGCTCAAAGGAAATTCATGCACTGGGCTTCAGGCAATTTTTGAGGCAGAAAGAGTAAAGTTATGGTATATCTATCTATATTTTTTCCACAGATGAATACTAAGCATTGAAGCAACAAATGAGGTATGTACAACCAAGGTCTTTTTTTTTTTTTTTTTTTTTTGGTTTTTGGGTCACACCCGGCAGTGCTCAGGGGTTACTCCTGGCTCCATGCTCAGAAATTGCTCCTGGCAGGCACAGGGGACCATATGGGGCACCGGGATTCGAACCGATGACCTTTTGCATGAAAGGCAAACGCCTTACCTCCATGCTATCTCCCGGGCCCCAAGGTCTTTCAATTATACAAATTTCTTAATGACTAGGAGGCCCAGGTATATTTTTTATTCTTATCATCTCTCTCCCTCTTCAACTTCCTCCTCCATGGCTCCTGTCTAACAAAAAAAAAAAAATAGAAATAATGCCTGCAAAACGTGTAAACAGAATTTTCTCATATGAAATGTTACCCCAGACCATTGGTGCTTTATGAAAGAGACCTCAACATAATTTAGAATAAGAAATATACACTGTGTTATAACAATATAAATAAACAGGAATGTATTTGTTAATTTGGCATTTGCAAAATATGAAGTTATGAAAGAAAGTTAGCAGAAATTAATAGTCTCTTACACAGTAAAATATTTGGCCTTCTCTGACTGAATTTATTGTAACACGATACCCTCCAGTTTCATACACATTGCAGAAAACTGCATGATTTCTTTTCATACAAATTCACAGTACCATAAATTCTGTACTCATTCATCTGGCTAATGTTTTAAGTATTGTAATTAACATAGTTGTGTTTGAATCTTTTTGAATTGATTCTTTTGTATTTGGAGCATAGGTAATAAGAAGTGAAATTAATGGGTGATATGGAATTTTTTATTTCATTTTTATTGAAGAATTTCTTTTTGTTTGTTTGTTTTGGGGGGCCACACTGGTGGTGCTCAAGGATTTCTTCTGGCTCTGTGTTCAGAAATTGCTCCTGGCTCGGGGATCATAAAGGATGCCAGAAATTGAACCCAGATTCTTCCTGGGTCAGTTGTTTGGAAAGCAAACGCCCTACCGCTGTGCTACCACTCAGCTCTGAAGAATTTCTGTACTGTTGCAAACAGACAATATTCTTATTCTGTCTGAACCACGTATTTGAATTAACTAAGTAAAAGGGGTTCCTTTTTTAATTCATCCCATGTAACACAAGTTGTTTCTGTTCATTTTGATGTCATCTCTACTGGTATGAGATGCTATCTTACTATTCTTATTTACATTTCATAATAAATACATTTTCAAATACCTACTGGCCAGCCTTGTGTTTTCTGGGAAGTGACTTTTGATCACCTCTTTCTATATTTTGATAGGATTGTCTCAGTCTTTGTTGAGTTTGGCGAGTGTTAATTATATCTTATATATTACACTCTCATTTTGCTTCTATAGTCAGAAATGAAAGCAATGAAAAATTAAGTTATATCCACATGTCTACAAAATATAGCTTTTATAATAAAGGATTTGTGGCTATCTCTTATATTTTACATACACAGAATGCATTGAATACAGAACTTCCTAAATGTATATGATAATTTTATCTATTATTTTCATGTAAGTATTCTGAATTTAATGATGCCTCTACTAAAAATTTTGATATATTGATTTTAAATTAATGTACTATTTGTATTACCTGGTCTGCCTTTTACATAGTATATTCCAGGAGTATAGCTGCAATTAACTCTTGCTTTCATGCTTCAAGACTTAGTCTTATATGATTGAAAATAAGGCTCTTTTATTAGTTCTTTCTCACTGTACTGATTAGTTTCATCAACAGACCCAATTCGCAGTCACCATTCATAATATGTTCATACATTTTCATTGCCACCTTCTGCACTATGTTTTATCGCATACTTTTTAAAAAATCAAATATGGATATTCTCTTAAATCTTGAGAGAAATCTCAAGAGACAGGTACTAGTTTGAATAAATTTTCAGATGAAAACAATTATGATAGATGAGGACCAGATCAATAACGCAATGGGCAGGGCATTTGCCTTACACGCAGCCAACCCTGGTTTTATTTCCAGCATCCAGAGCCTGCCAGGAGTGATTTCTGAATTCAGAGTCAGCAGTGGGGCTGGGACTATAGTACAGTAGGAGGGTGTTTGCCTTTCATGCGGCCAAACCCGATGTACCCTGTTCAATACACAGAATTCTATATGATACCTTGAGTCTACCAGAAGAGATTTCTGAGCACAGAGCCAGGAGTAAACCCTCAGGGCTGCTGATGTGACCTCCCAAAAAATCAAAGCCGGGAGTAACTCCTCCAGCTCCCCCAAAACAAAACAAACATATACAAGGGTAATATTTGGGTTTATAATTCTAGGTAGTGCATGACAAAGCAGAAATTTAAATAACAGTTATTCTTGTCCCAATTTTTAATTCTAAAATGAATATTTCCCTTGCATTACACTAACTTAAAAATGGCATAAAAGTCATTTTTAGGTATTTTAGTTTATTTTTAAGGTATTGGAGCAAAGATATTTGATAAGATATTTAGTTACTTAATCAAATAGAATGAAACTGGTGCCTTTTTGTAGTGAACAAATATAAAATGTGCTTTTCCTCCAATGATTCTAGGACAGTAGTTTTTAAGTCAAATATCAATCTGGCTATTGATCATGAAGATATTTTAACTATATGACTAAGTCTATATTATAAAATAAGACATTATCTTAAATTTTGGGATATACCCTATCAATCACTTAACTTTAAAATTTGGAAATTTCTTTTGCTAGAGTTATGTAAGACATGTGACAAAAGCAAAAATAAATGAAGACATGAAGTAAAAATATTATGTGAATATCAGAAAGAGTCTATCTTCCATTGATACATATGAACACAGACATAGGTCTAGAGAACCCTTACAAACTACAAATGATGCTAAACAACAATCAGTAAAGAAATGGGATCCATGGTATTGTATCATGGCACTTAGTTCTTCTATCAATTAGAAAAAACTTGAAAATAAATTTTCACTTAGATATTTCTAAAAGAAGTACATCTTGATGTCAGCTATAAAGGATCCAGAAGAGAGAAATTTGCTGGGTAATCAGATCTACAAAATTGTGAGATCTTAAATAGACTTTCTTAAAAAAAAATAGACACTGTACTTTAAGAAATACTGAGAGGTACCAAAGAGATAGTATAGTTGTAGTGCGTTTGCCTTGCATACTGCTGACCTGGGACAGACCCGGGTTCAATCCTGGCATTTGATATGTTCCCCTGAGCCTACTAGGAGCAATTTCTGAATGCACAGCCAGGAGTAATAGCAGAGCACACACAGTTGGGTGTGGCCCCCCAAACAAACAAAAAAGAAATAATGAGGATGCAAATAGCTCATCCCAAATATTGACCTTCTAAAACCAATGCAAGAAACAGAAATAATGAAGTAGGGTGATACTTGGTAAGAGTCTCTGCAAGGTTTCCATATAAGTAAACTTAAGGTTAAGGTTCCTTTAATCTTTAAAATAACAAATTCTTTTCTTTTTTGGAGGGTAGGGTACAGCTACAGATAATGTCCGGGCTTATTCTTGGTGCTGACCTAAGGGATCACTCATAAAAGGAATGTGGTAAAAATATATTATACTAGGGATTGAACTTGGTAGAAAATTATTCACTCTACTAAGATTTTAGTTCCAATTTTAGTTCTAAATTTTAATTCTATTGGAACTAAATATTAAAAAAATCAAAAATAGATCATTTATAAAGCATTTTGTTTTTTAATCATGTGGTATAATTTTATTAGAAGCCTGGCAAATGGGAAAACTGCTTTAAGAAATATAAACTCTCAGGGCTGAAGAGATAGCATGGAGGCAGGAGTGTTTGCCTTGCATGCAGAAGGACAGTGGTTAGAATCCTGGCATCCCATAAAGTCCCCCGAGCCTGCCAGGAGCAATTTCTGAGCGTAGAGCCAGGAGTAACCTCTGAGTGCTGCCGGATGTGACCCCAAAACAAAACAAAAAAGAGAAATATAAACTCTCATACAGATAACAAATCTGACTAAAATAGAACTGCAATAACTGATGTGAAAGATTTGTGTCATATTTTATTAAATCTTAAGTTATATTGAAAAATTCAGGTTTAAATCTGAAACAAATAATGGATTTTATTGTAGAGCTATCTAAGGCTTACCTTCTCTATAAGGGATGAAAAATTACCAAAATTACTGTTTTTGACCTGTTTATACCTGTGGCAATTCTATGCATCATGACAATGATGCTACTGATTTAATTGACTACAAGGCAGTTTCAAAATTTCAATTTTCAAAGGAAAGTCACCTTTAACATAGAAAGTCTTGAGGCAGAAGAGATAATACAGGCATACTCTTGCCGTGTAAGTGGCTGATCTGGGTTTAATACTTAGCATCCAGAGCATCTCTTGAGTTCTGCCAGGAGTGATCCCAGATCACAGAGACAGTAGTCAGCACTGTGTACCACTGCAATTTGCCCACTTCTTCACCAAAAAAAAAAAAAAAATCATACACATCAACATTGTGTGGATCAC
Organism: Crocidura indochinensis; assembly: GCA_004027635.1. NCBI lineage: Eukaryota > Metazoa > Chordata > Mammalia > Eulipotyphla > Soricidae > Crocidura > Crocidura indochinensis. Next base: position 22,738 of record PVKC010008313.1, on the reverse strand, counting down.
AAATCTCCCTTTCCTTTTCTTTTCTTCCATATATTATGGTTACACCTGGGGTTTGCTCAGTGAAATTTTGGGCCAGGTATAATAATAGGGTTGACTGCATGCAAGGGAAGTACCTTAGCTGTGATACTATCTCTCAGGCCCTTAATTTATTATTTTTAGGAAACCTCATTGGAATTCCAAGATCTTGAAATTAATTATCAGAGAACTTTAAATTATTAGCTACTAGATATTTCTACTAAATATGCTCTTCGCTTTGACTCTGTTCAGCCTTGCTACAGTCTTCACTTGATTATTTCAGCCATTTATTGTCAAAAGAAGCATGAGAAACACCAATGCCATTAGCTTTTTGAGGAGACAGGAAAAGGTAAGATGCACTTGGAAATCTGATTTTGTTCTGACAGGACCAGCATAACAAAAAACAATGAGACAGTAAAATTGGGAGACTGAGTTTAAGGTTGCTTTCAACCTACTACAGTATAAAATAACTTTCATGCTTTTAGGAATAGATTGATTTTCATTGACTCACTTGGAACTTTGTTTCTTAATACTAGCATAATGAGATGCAAATAGAGAACCTCACTTTGGTTCTCATAAGGTGTCTTCAAGGCAGCCCTATGTAGCACAGAAAGTAGCTTAAAAAAAAACCTAATATATTTTCTTGTCTGGCTCAACTAGTATTAAACATCATCTTCTGCATAGAATGACTTAGTGTATGTTCCTCATGCTCTCCCTTATAAAAACGATCAATGATTAGTTATAAATATTAAAGATTTGTGACTCAGATAAAGGTTACCACACAGATATTGAAGCAGTAAAATTCTAGAATTAAGTAGAAGTACACTTTGAATCATAGATAAAGTTTAATTTAAGCACAGATTGAAGTATGGCAACAGGATCTGTCTTTTACAATTTAGTTTCCTCAAATCATGAGGCAAATTAAAAAAATAGAAGTAGAGGTTTTATTTCCTATGATATTAGTGAAGATTTAATCTGATTTTATATGCAAAATTCAAAGAATCCATAGTACAAAATAAAACATGACTTTTATCCTCTTTATGTCATATCCCCTTTTCCTTTAAATCATGCCTAGAGCTTTTCCACTTTGAACTAAAGTGCTTTAATATCCTAAAGTTCAATTTATCTTATTCTTTTGTCTACTGTTCCTTTTTAAGAAAGTGTCTGAGTGCTACTCAAACTATGATTTCTAGATAGCAAATCTTAAGTTATTTCTTCAGTATTAGAAGAAAGCTTATTAGAATCAAAATTTCTTAGACTGTGCCAAGATCTCCTTTGTCCAAATATCCAGGAAAAAAATGTGGCTTATAATAAGCATTCCAGGAGGTTTTCATGCACAATAAATTTTGAGAAGGACTTTTCTAGGTCAGACAGTTTGAGGAAAACATCTTAAAAATGTTGATAGTATTTGAGTTTAAAAAGTAGCGATATCACTAAGTGATCTTCAGCTTCCAGTTTTTCTTTGACAATGTATACAAAATTCTCTTATATGAGAGGTAATGTGGAAAATTACTATAAGATATAGAAAAACTAAGTGATAAAAGAAACAGGACTATACTTTTCTGCTTAACATTACAATTCAAGCAACTTTTGGTTGCTAGCTTCTTGATAAAGAGAAAAATATTAATAACTAGATCCAGTCAGCAAGTGGATCATGCTCAATAAACAGAACTAATGACCCTATTTTATTTTTATCCTCACCAAAATACATATTAACTCACATTAAACCCAATATATATAATAACTCATAGTTCCCTACCTGCCTAAATAAATGCTGACACATATATACATGTGCAACTTTGATACCAACTGGTCATGCTATTGTTACCGAAACTCTTATGCATAGAGACCTCTCTTAGTTTAATCCTAAAAAACTAATATCTCAAAACATAGTGTGTGATTTTTGCCTTGAAATCCTTTACTCTCATGTCTTATGTTTTTACTAAGTTTTGGAAAAGTCCAAGAATTGAGATTGCAACCAAGTTTAGTCAAAGAGAAAGAAGTTTATTTGCATGGATCAAGAGTTCAGGTAGCTTTGAGAGCTCTTTATTCGAAAAAAGGATCCATACCCATTTTTATATATTTTACTACAGACATAATCAAAAAAACAAACATTTTACTCAGGTTAAATTGCAGTTAAGGCTGATTTGGCTTTGAAAACCAACTGTCCATATATATTTTGCTTCAGATTCTATGATTCAGGCATCTTCATGCCCTCAGTGCCCTCATGCCTTGGTAACCCCCAATAACTCCATCTTGTTTTCACCCTTTCTTGTGACTAAAAATCTTTACACCCTATTTTTCTCATTTTTATGTACCTGTAATTTAGTGTCAGCTGTATTTCACACTTTTTTTCCTCAATTTTCCCCAAACTAGCATTTTAATAAATGCCTCTACTTTAACACTCTCGTCCTTGATTCTTTCTCAAATAAACACAAAGATCTGAGACACATTAGAACATCCCTGCCCCAATGCCTGCCTTGCATTCCCTATACCAGGAACTTGTTTTGGTGTTATTATACCTGAACTTATATGAAGTGGAAAAGAGAGGGACCACAGCTTCCAGAAGTTGATCTACTGTCTCCTTGTCTATCCACCTCAGTAACCTTGGAAATCTAGGATTGATTTGTGATGACCAATCTGTGATGACCAGTGCATAGTATAGCCCCAGGTCTCACCAATCCCAAGAGGCAGTTGTCAAACCAGATATGGGCCTCAATTGTTCTATCTCATGTGAAAAATGAATCTGCTACCCACTTTGTCAAGGAATTGTTGAATCAAGGCTGGAGAGAGAATTTGCTCTTTGCAAGAAAGTCATACAGTCCTAAATTTACCTAGGCTTCCTTCCTATAAATATTGCCACCTCTGGAGAATTTCAGGAGAAAAAGAAATGAAGTAAAGTAAATAATTTTAGAATAATAAAAATAGGAAGAGAAGTAGTTTAATATAGAAATTATGAGGGAGGAAAGATAGTAAACATGTCCAAAATGGAACACCGGTGTCTCTAAAGGGGAGAGCTGAGACAGCCACCTCTCAGAATTAGGAAACGTCCCATTTGCCAATGCAGAGTTGATTTTATAATTATTTCCCTCAAACTATACTCACATGAAGCTTCCTTCTAGAGCTACTCCCTGGAGGAAACATGGTATTGTAACTTGGTCTCCTGACTGAATAATTTCCTCCAAGAATATAAAGTAAGATTTTTTTCTGGATCATTAAAAATAAATTTTCTAACCCATGTTCCATGTGTTATAAGAGATTCAGGAGTTAATTTTCAAGCCAAGCCAATCGATTGGACTTGGGTGTTGTCTGACAACCACATTGTAGGACTGGTAGAGTAATTTTCCAGCACAGATCAGGTGTTCCCCTGAATCCTCTTTTATTTTCCTTGCTATCCAATATGAAGCAGATATTCACCCAGAGTTTTCCATATCTCTAAGGATTCTGTCTGTTCTTTGGTAACAACTAGCTGATGTCTATTATTCTAAGCTTCAGCAATATAGTGACCCCAAAATGGAGTTTTGTTTTTTTTTTTTTTTTTTTTTTTTTTTTTTTTTTTTTTTTTTGCAGCAAGAGACAGAGGTAACATGGTTTTCTCAGGAAATAGTTTATTTTTTAAGATAATGTTATGAAAAGTAAAAAAAAAAATTGCGGTCAAAGAGGAAAGAATTTATCCAAGCTAAGCAAGACTTCAGCTAGCCTTGGAAACTTTGTTCAGGTTTCCCTGAACAAAGGACCCATTCTGTATTTACGTTTTCAAAAGAGAAGCAAACAAGCAAGCAAATAGGTAGGTTTGCTAAGCAAAATTGCAGTGAAGACTAATGTGGCTTTGAAGAAAAAGGGTTTTGCACTAAACTGTTGTTTTGCTTCAGTTTCTATGCACTAGTGACTTGTGTGCCTCGATACCCATAAATCTTCTCTACCTGTTTTCACCTTTTCTTTTGACCGTAAATCTTCACTAACTTGTTTTTCTCTCTTTGATACTTCTAAAACCTTTTTGGCTGCATTATACTCATTTCCTTGTTTTCCTCCGTTTTCCTCATAGTAGATAACAGCTCAGAGGACTCATATCTAATATCCAAGGCCCAGAAACAAAAGTTTACCATTTAAATAATTTTAGCCCTCCATAAGCTCAGTTACAAAAGTAGCAAACAGGACCATACTTGAAAGACATTTCTCTCCACTTATTGCTTAAAGAAATCTTTGCCATAACAAGTAAGTTCATGAAAAAAAAATACCATTTTTCCTTCTTACCATAATGTCTCATTCTTTCACTGCATATGCCTAGTCTATAGATTTCTGGCACAGTTTGCTCAACAGATTCATTTATGTTTCTGCTAGAGTTTAGGCGGGGTTCACATAATTTTGTTTGGTTGTTGTTGTATTTGGATTTTTGTTTCAATGCCTTATCTAGTTTTGGTTTTGTAGTTTGTACCACAGATGTTTAAGGAACCTCTGATGCCTGTGTGCCTGTCAATTAAGCTATCTTTCTGGTGAAATTTTTTTCTGGATAGACTATTTGATCTCAATACCATTGTGTTAGGTACATTGCCTCAGGGAAAAGGGAGGGGAGCTATCAGAGATAGAGCAAGCTTTTGTTTGCTTATTTGTTTTTCAGAAAATAATGTAAGTATTGTACTTTTCACTATGCAGTGGCAATATTTAGAGGGTAGCTTGGAATTGTATCTAGGAGAAAAGTCATCAAATGTTCTATATAAATGCAGGAGCTATGAATACTTTGATCCTAATAAATATTCGTGTATGTATACTATATGTATAGCAGAACTACTAAGACTAAGAAAGCTCCACAAATATTAATAGATTACTGTAGGGCTGAAAAGTCAAGAAAATATGATTGAGTTCAAATATTGTTTTATGGAGACCTTGGAGAGATTGCTCTCCTTTAATATTCTTTTTCTCTACTTTTACAGTTCCTCATCTCACTATTACGTTAAAATGATGGAGACTTGCCCAATTTAGGCTACCTCCATCTCTTTTTAAAAATGCATCTTGATTTTTTTAATCACCATCAGTCAGAAGCTGTCCAAAATTAGTTAGGATGTTTCACATGTCATTAATTCTTTATCAAATCCAAGCAACAAGCTGCAATTACTGTACAGCTTTTGGCCCTCAGCCTGAGATAGGAATCTTAATCCTCAGGTCCATTTGATGGCTGGTGAAGTGTATATAACTGAGTTCTTGCCTGCAGCCTGAAGCATAGCTTTCAGCAACAAAAGAGAAGGGGTGTCTCCATCCTTTTATTATAATCTGTGGGGCAGAAATTGTGGACCAGTGGTGAAATATAATTACAATTTCCTATTGTCTTATTTGAGGTATAAGCAAACAAGTTTCTCCTTAATAGGTTTATATAAACAAACACATAAAAGCAAATATGCAGGCATCCTAAAAGAGGCATTAAACAGGATTTGCAAATACCATTTACTCCTGCAGTGCAGAAGGCAGCGTCATCTTTACAAGCAGCAAACCTAACCTGTTTTTAAAAAATGCTTTTTATAGAAAAGTGCTTTGCCCTGTATACCACAAATTTTCATTGGCATCTATTGTGAGGTAAAAAAAAAACATTCTGAGTATGGAAAAAGAAATTAAGAAACAAAATCCACCACAATATCTTTTTGTTGTTGTTGAGGTGAACATTGAGTTCCAGTCTTTATATAAAGTTGCCTGTGGAGGTCCCTGGGGTAAGAGTGATGACAGCCTCAATAAGAAAATCTAAAAATTTTTCTTTCCCCACTGTTGTCACCCTTGAACACCCTAGAGATTTAAGACTGTTAAAGTCTACACTGACACCACATCTCACCAGCTCCACTTAGCAGTTGTCAAACTGTACTTGAAGTCCACCTATTCTACTTGATCCAGACCACCTAATTTGGGGGGTGGGGGGGTGGGGCTAAAGACTCCAGAGTGAAGTAAGGAATTGCTCTTTGCAGAAAAGTCAGTCCTAGACCTCACCTAGACTTTTCATGTCCATTGCCTTTTTCTCTCAGAAAAGAATTTCAGGAAGGCATGATTAGTATAGTATAACAAGTTTTGGGAAAATAAAGGAAAGTAAGGAGAAATGTAAGTTTCTTTTTTTTTTTTTGTTTTGGGTCACACCCAGCAGTGCTCAGGGGTTACTCCTGGCTCCATGCTCAGAAATTGCTCCTGGCAGGCACGGGGGACCATATGGGGCACCGGGATTCGAACCGATGACCTTTTGCATGAAAGGCAAATGCCTTACCTCCATGCTATCTCCCGGGCCCGAGAAAGCTTCTTGAGAGTAGAAGCCATTACACATCACAGAATTAAAGTAGGAGATTTTAGCTGCATGTGTTTGGCACCATGTACCAGGTGCCAAGAACTCAGGAGCAAAGCATGAATTCAGCAAAAACATATGGCACATTCTTTGCCATTTTTTTTCAAATTGTCTTTCTACACACCTCTCAAATTGCCTCCCTTAGCCCAGTCCATTGTAGGATGATTACTAAAGGGAAATTTGGAGCTGTTGATTGTTTTCTTTTGACTTTCTTCACCTGCTTATTTTTGCATTTCTTGATTCTCTGCTGGAGAACATCTAACTATCTGTTTTCTCAGGAAGCTTCCTACATCTGACCTGTAATTCTGCATCTCAATAGCTTTCTCAACTCCTGAGATGTTTTGTGTCAAAGGCCTCCATATTGTCTCTATGGTTCAGATATGTGACATTGTTTTCCCCTAAATAAACATTACTTGGGACCCTCTATTTTCCTGTTTGCAATATTTAAAAATTCTGTTTGGATCTTTCATGCTCATGCACCAGGGCCTGGATTATAAATGAGCATGAAATCTCAAGGCTTTTTATATTATTTATTGATATTCTAATTTTTATAACAATACATTTATTTCCAGGTTAATGGAGTGAAATTATTTAAAAGAAAAGAAAAGAAAGAGGGACCAGAGTGGTGGTACAAGCAATAAGGCTTTTGCCCTGCCAGAACCCATATTGTTTCCCGAGCCAGGAGCGATTTCTGAGTGCATAGCCAAGAGAAACCCCTGAGCATCACCGAATGTGCCCCCACAAAAAAAAAAAAAGAAAAAAAGAAAGAAAAGAAAGAAGAAAGAGTACAGTAACAAGAAAATTTCTGAAAATTGTTTTATCTTGCTATGAAGTCATTAAATCATTGAAAAAGGCTTAGTAAGCTCCTGTTCCTAGTTGATCATTCTTCGTCTTTCTTTTTATAAGGCTTAACTGGATTCATTAAAATATCCTCTGGTCTAGTAAGAGATTTGCCTAATGCTTCCATTATCCTTGATTATGTCTTTGTCCTACTTTCTTCATGCTTAATTCCCTTTTGCCATGAAACTTTCAGTCTCATCTGACCTAACAACTGTCCAGTTCATCCACCTCCTAACCTACATCATTTCCCTCCACCTCTTATCTTTCAGATACAAATATTTGAAATTGTATCTATTAATATTTCTTTCCCATAAAACATTTCATTTCAGTTCTACCTAATTACTTCCAGGTTCCCCTTCTCCACAAACAAACAATTTAATTATTGAAGTTCTGACTGCCCAGCCAATGCCTCTATATATTCTATGTATTCTTGACCTCTAGGAAGTCTCTGTATTCAGTGAAAATGCCTTTCTTTCATTTGTGACTTTTGGCATACAACATTCTACCTCATTTTTCCTCTGCTTCTTAGATGCTACTTCTCAGCCTCCCTTTGGACATTCTCCTTTTCTTGTTCTCTTTTTGTTGGTGGTGGTGTTTATTTATTTTTTTTAATTGCTTTATTTGAGCATTGTCATTACAAAATTGTTCGTTGTGGGGTTTCAGTCATACAAAGTGCACCATTCTTCACCAGTGTACTCTTCCTGTCACTGATGTCTCCTATTTCTTTCCCCCATCTTCAACCCTGTCTTGCTCTAGGCTAGGGCAAGAAAATTGCTCTCTCTTAATAATTTTCTTTCCCTCCGTCCAGCTCTCTCTTATGACACAATAGTTTGCTCTATTGTTAGTGGAGGGGAGCCTTGCCTGTAATAAATCTGTTCAGGTATTCCAGACACTTTGCTTCAATTGAGGGAGATTGTAGGAGTCCAAAAATGTACCCATTTCTTCCTGGTTCTCTTATTTTTTTCATAGATGGTCTCAAAATAATCTCTGATTACCTTTTGATGGTAATTATTTATAACCCCCTCAAAATTATTTCTTATTTTTGAATTTCTGTAGTATCTATAGTGAGAACCTTGTTTTCATTTCTTATTCTGCTTAATGTTTCTCTCCCACTCTTTGTGAATCTTGCTAATGGTTCATAAATATTAATTATTTTTTCAAAAAACCATCTCTTGGTCTTTTGGATTGTATTTTGGATGATCAGTTCATTAATTTCTTCTCTATATTTTATTATTTCCTTCCACCTGCTTACTTTCTGTTCAATTGGTTCTTCTATTTTGTTTCTCTATTTCCAATTTCTAAAGATGTATCATTAAGTTTTATATGTAGTCCATTTCTTCCTTTCAATGAATGCTTGTAAACCTATAAATTTCCCCTTTAATACTGCTTTTGTTATGTCCCACTGATTCTGATAATTTGCATCTTCATTCTAATTTCTTTCTAGAAATCTTATTTATTTTTTATTTCATCTCTAATCCATTGATTGTTCTATAGTGAACTATTTAATTTTCAGGTTTTAAAGTTATTTCTCCATGTATGCTTGTAATTCACCTCTATTTTCAGTACATTATGCTCTGATAATACAGCAGAAACAATTTCTATCCTGGTGATTTTCTGGAGCAATATTGTATGGGCCAGCATATGGTTTATCTTGGAGAATGTCCCATGTGCATTAAAGAAGAATGTGTAGCCAATTTTCTAAGAATGAATAGCTTATATATATATATATATATATATATATTTTAACCCACTATAATCTATTTCTTCCTTCAGAGATAGTATATCTTTGTTAAGTTTTAGCTTTATCTGCATTGATTGAAATAATCATGTGACTTTTATCCTTGCTTTTATGATGTGGTGTATGATTCTGATTGATTTGTGCATATTGAATAATCCTTGTATCCCTGAAAAAAAAACCCATTTAGTCATAATGTATAATCATTTTGATGTGTTGTTGGATTCATTTTGTTAAGATTTTATCAACATTTTTGCATCAATATTCATGAATGAAATTGGTCTGTAGTTTTCTTTCTTGGTAGTATTTCTGTCAGCTTTGGAAATGAGCAAAATGTTAGCTTAATATAAAGTATTAGGGAAGATTTGCAACTCTTCAAAATTTTGGAATAATCTAAGAATCAATGATAGTATCTCTTCTCAGAATATTTGATAAAATTCACCCATAAAACCAGCAGGTCTTATACTTTTATTCTTGAGGGATTTCTTAATTACTGTTTCAATTTCCTTACTTGTGATTGGCTTATTTAGGCTTTCTTCTTTCTCTTTTAGTTTTGTATTACATTTTTCCAAAAATGTGTCAATTTCTTCTATATTTTCTACCTGAAGAGAGTAGAGTTATTCATAATAAGCTTGCATGATATCTTGGGCTTCTTAGGGTTCTGCTGTAATCTGTCCACTTAATTTTTATCTGATTTATTTGAGAATTTTTCTTTTGTTTTTCCCTGTGAATCTTGCCAATGGTTTGTCTATCTTGTTTATTCTTTTAACAAAACAAATCCTGGTTCCATCAATTTTCTGTATTGTTTTCTTTGTTTCTATATTTTTAATTTCTGCTCTGGTTTTTATTATTTCTTTTCTTCTGCTTGTGTTTTTATTCATTTGCTGTTGGTTTTCCAGATATATAAGGTGTGCATTTAGGTTGTTGATATTGTCTTTAATTTCCTTCCTTATGTAGGCCTGAATTGCTATGAGATTTCTCCTAATTACTGCTTTTGCTGTGTCTCATAAATTTTGGTAATTTGTTTCCTCATAGTTATTACTTTCAAGGAATTTTTTTTATTTTCTCCTTTATTTTCTTTTTGATTCAACTGTTGCTGAGCAGTAAATTGTTTAGTCTCCATGTGTTAGATTTTCTCCACATCATTTTACAATCAATCTTGACCACTGTGTCATTGTTATTTGTTTGGTTGCTTATTATAATACTTATGTTTTAATTTAAATTAAATTAAATTTAATTTAAATTTGTGTTAGATTTGTATCCTAAAATGTGCTCCATGCTAGAGAAGATTCCATGTACACTTGAGAAGAATTTGTATTCAGTTTTTTGTTTGTTTGTTTGTTTTTGAACCACACCTGAAGAGGCTTAGGGGTTACTTGCTGGCTATGCACTCAGAAATCTCTCCTGACTAGGGGAGCCATAAGGGACACTGGAGATGGAACCCAGGTCCATCCTGGATTGGATGGGTGTAAGGCAAACCCCAACTACTACCCTATTGCTCTGACCCCTATACTCAATTTTTTGAAGATGAAAAGCCCTGTATAGATCTATTAGTCCCAGGTCTTCTCATTTCTCATTTAGGATTCTTAAGTCTTTGGTAGTATTCTGCCTATTGGAACTGCCCAGCGGCAATAATATCATGTTGAAATTTCCCACTATCACATTTCTGTCCATATGTTTATCTAACTTTGTGAGCTTATATACTTTGTTGTCTCTACATTTGGTTCATAAATGGGGATCAGAGTTAGTACTTCTTGGTCTTTTGTTCCCATGATTAATGAGTAGTGTCTATCCTTGTCTCTAAGTATTTTCTTGAGGTAAAATGCAATTTGATCTAAGTATTGGTGTCCCATCTTATGTGTGTGTGTGTGTGTGTGTGTTTATGTGTGTGTAGGTTGAATAAATGATTTCATTCCTTTTTACTCTGACTCTGTGTCTACCCTAAATTTTTAAGTATTTTCTGAAGGCAGCAGATGGCTGGATTTAGTTTCCTTATTCCACTAGCTACTCTGTGCTTTTTGATGGGAGAATTTAGTCTATTGACATTTAAGGAAACTATTGACAGAAAAGACTTTTGTGCCATTATGTTGAGTATGATTGTTGCTATTTCAATTGGGTATTTGGTTTCTATAATTGATCCTTTAGCAATTCATTTAGAGTAAATTTTATTAGTGCAGATATGTTGAGTTCTTTTTTCTGAGAATGTTTTTATTCCTCCCTACCATATAAATGAGAGGTTTGTTGGGTGGTAAACTCTACTTGTAAAGTTTCTTTCATTTAGAATTTTTAATATGTCAGCTCATTATTTTCTTGCCTAGATTGTTTCAAATGAGAGATCTTGTTTGATTCCTGTGTTCTCTCATTTAGATTTAAGGTTTTTCTTCTCCTATACTACTTTAAAGAGTGCATCTCTCTGTTTTTGCCATTTGGATTAATATATGTGTCTTGGCATAGATCTGTTAGGGTCTATTTTCTTTGGTACTCTTTTTGTCGCTTGGATTTGTAGAGCAGCCTCTTTTCAGAGAGTGGGGATGTTCTGTTCTATTATCTTCTTCACTACTTGATTTTCCCCTTTCCTTTTTCTTCCCTTGCTAGTATTCTTATAATTTGAATGTTATTTCTCTTGTCTTTGTTCATTAAGTACCTTATATTTTCTTCCATTGTTTCTTTTATCCGTTCTTTTTTTACTTCTTTATCAACGTTGATTTGTAATTTATCTTTAAGTCCATCTATGTGTTTCTCCATTTTTTTAATTCTGCTATCATGGTATGCTAACATGTTTTTGTTTGGTTGGTCCTTCTGTTCCATTTGTATGGATTTTATCATCTTCTGGAAGAGTTATTCTTTGACTTGTTTAAATTGTTCATCTAGGGGCCGGGCGGCCTGCGCTAGCCCTGGACGGATCGCGGTTCGATCCCCTGTTGTCCCATGTGGTCCCCTAAGCCAGGAGCGATTTCTGAGCGCATAGCCAGGAGTAACCCCTGAGCGTTACTGGGTGTGGTCCAAAAACCAGAAAAAAATAAATTATTCATCTATACTTTGCTTAATTTATCAGATTAGCAACTCCTTGATCTATTTTTTCCTTCCCTCCTTCTTCCTCCTTCCCTCCCCCCAACTCCTTGATTGCTGTTGCTAAAAACTAAGCATTGATTTTAGATCAATAATATTATAATGGAGTTAGTATTGATTTGTAAGGCCCAGGTGCTATGATGGCCTTGGAAATTTGCCAGGATTTCTCTCTGTATTCCCAATTGCAGTTGTCTTCCTTCACTTTCCCATTGTTTTCTGCAATAGTAAGCTGGAGTTTCAGGTTATTTAAGAAAGTGAACTATTGAATAATTCGTATAAGAGGTGGCTAGAAGTATTTCTATTTAGAGGTTATTTTCCTAAACATATGAGTTATTTGTGTGTGATAGAAATATTTCCCTCTATTTAATTGGTTTGCTCAATTGAGTTTTGAGTTGTACATTTTTTAAGAGGAATAAAAGTGCTAGGTCCAATTTCCTTGGAAATATCTGATAGATTCTATATAAATTGAAATGTTTGGTATATATTTATTTTCAATGAATTTTAGATTTATTTTCTTTTTCTTTTCTCTCTTTTTTTCTTTTCTTTTTCTTTTTTCTTTTTGGTTTTTCAGCCATACCTGATGACACTTAGGGATTACTTCTGACTATATGCTCAGAAATATTTTCCTGGCATGGGGGACCATATGGAATGCCAGTGGATAGAACCATGGTCCTTCCTAGGCTAGCACACGCAAGGCAGATAAATGCCTTATACCCTGCACCACCACTCAGGCCCTTAGATTTATTTTCAGTCAAAAGTATCACATCTGTACAGTTTATGAAGAGGAGAATTGACAGAAGGTAACAGAATGTCTCTTTTTCAGCAGACAAACTTGATAGATGGGATTCAGGTATTTTTATCCAATTTTAATCTTTTAATTGATGCATTAAATCCATTGACCTTGAGAAAGATGATTGTCATGGTATTAGAAGTTATCTTTTTGTAGATGAGTTTGTTGGGTAAATCTTGCCTTAATATAGACTCTTCAGTTATTCTTTTAAGGCTTGTTTTGAGTCTGTAAAGTAATACATTGGTATATGATATATAGTCTTTATTAAAGTTTATATAAAGCTTTATTCTGTGAAAAACCCTACATTATAAACTTTATAATTGCTATTTACTTCTTTCAAGAGACTATCGTGAATTTTGACATATAACTTAGTTTGTGATAGCTTCCAAATGTGTTATTTGGGTATTATGTTTTCTGATTTTACATCTCATGATGTCTATAAAATATGCATATGTGTTTGACATAGGCAGCATTTTTCATAAAACGGGCTTTAAATAAGAAGATTATACCTAACTCTAGATTAATATGAATATCATGATCATTTAAGGATAGTTTAAACTGTGATGCTATGGTTAGTAGGTGCATTAATACTATTTTTGACATTTTATTAACTGTCAAAGTTGATTGGCTTATCAGAATCTAACTATATTTGTGGGAAATAAAATAATTTTCCTGCATTAGTGGATAGTTGAAAATTGTATACAACACTCAGAAGCTTAAGAAGTTAACATTTATTTTAGAGGTCAAGTGGATGAGTCCCGGGCTTTCCCCTATGCCTATGCATATTTTACAATATGTAAAATATCACTCATCCTGTCTCTCAATGCTTGGTGCAGTATATGGTGTCTTATATCCTATTCCCCCTTCCAGCTTATGATGGCCTGGTCTTATCTTTATAAAGCTCTCTTTCCCAGTCTAATTTCTAATTACTGGGTCACTTTTGCACTGTCCAACTGTAATACACTGTCAACTGTCCAATTCCATAGTCTCCAGTCAAGGACATGTGTGTCAGATTCTTGTTTCATACGTGTTTCTAGGCTTCGCTATCTCCCACTGGCATTCATCCTAATATCTATTTCAATTAAACTAACCAACTAAATCCAGGTTTCAACTCTTTTCATATCAGCCCCACTACTAGATCAGGAAGATCTGTGGATTTAAATTGATTTTCCCCCCTGTGAATTCTTTTGTTATTGCTAGTATTACTTTTATAGATTGCTCATATAGAACACTCATTTGAATGTCTTTTTCTATACAAATAGATAATAATGTCTCAACCAGCCAATGAAGGTCTTCATGAGAGAATAGATATAATTTAGATGCCCAGAACATGTTAAATAAAAGTCTCCACATTTACCTTATGCAATAAAATTATTCAATAATTATACAATGAATAAAGTCTATTTCCTGAAATATCTCACATTTCATATACTTATTTTGATAAATACCTCCTCATTTTATGGTTAATAAGCATTCCCAAAGCATATTTTGAGTTTTCGTCATAAATTGAGGGAGGAATATTGAGTTAAATGCTTCTAAACAAAGTTGTTTCTTCTTTGTTTCTTCAGTATCATTCAACATGATTTGAGTCTTAAATAAGAATTATATGTTTTTCCTATCATTTTGCAAAAAGAATCTTTATGATTGAAACAGGCAGGTAGATGGGTTATTAAATACAGTTCCTTGGAAAGTAATCAAACTAATATATGATCTAAAAGATCTAAAAATGTTGCTCTGTTACCAATCCCAAAGTAAATCTAAGGCATGAAGACCAGACCCTTTTGCGGCTGCAGGAACTGAGGTCTGCTAGGACTCTCAGGGGCACCAGGGAAGGCTCAGTGAAAACAGAAACATTTTTTTCTTTTCCTTTTTTCCCCCTTTAGGCCACAGCCTTGTTGCTGAGAGATTATTCTTGATTCTTCACTCCTGGAAGAACTTAGAAGGCATATTAGGTACTGGATTCAATCCAGGTAGGACATCTGCAAGTAAAACATCCTGATTTTTGTACCACCTCACCACCCAATATGTTTGAATTCTTTGTATCAATTGTTGAGTGAAAGCTTCAATAGAAACCAAATTCTATGGCACAATGCTCAACAAAAGTTGAAAGCTCTTTCCTTTTAACATCATCCTAGCAAACAATTTATCTACATAGCCATAGAAGGGATAGTTTGGAAATAAATACATAAAAACAACTTTGCAAAATCAAGCTGCACATTTACTTCCAGGATTCTGAGGTCATTTACATTCTTGCATGGGAAAGTATAATTCCTTTCTTTTACTTTAAGGGGTACCCTCAGTTCTCTCCCCTCTGAATAAATCTGAGATCTTTATTGAATACATTTATCTCTCTTTCCCTTTATCCTTCCCTCTTTATATTGCCTAAATAAAATTAATTACTGCTCTATTATTTTTTACTTAAATTTGTTTCTGAAATAGATGATGGAAAACATGAAAAATCTAGGTGGAAGTCAGAATTGTCCTTCCTCAAAAAAATCAATCATTTGTTCCAGTCTTAGTCTATGGTTCCTTGAATTCACATGATGAGATCAAGTCTCTTTCCATTTAGATCAAATAAACCAAAGGTACATCTTGATTGTTGCCTTAAGGGAGTAATGGAAGACCAGCATCCATATCACCCAGGTTCCAGTTCTTTATCAGTACTACTCTCCCTAGACATTTTCCCAAAGAGAGTATGGTGGGCTAAACAAGAGAATAGTACCATATTAGCTGGTGTATAAGACGACCCCCTAATTTTGCAGTTAAAACATAGGTTTAGGCCAATATTCGCTGTATCAGGCAGAACGTTCCTGTGGTGCAACTGTATGTACCACAGTGAGCCAATCACAACAAGCAAAGGTTCAAAGGGTGTACTGTAATAGACTTCCTCTCTGACTCTGGCCAATCTGAGCAGGCTTTTTACAGTGTAGATTCGGGTCCAGAACATTGTCTAATTTGCATGTATCAAAAGCCTGCTTGGATTGGCTGAGTTAGAGAGGCGGTCCGAGCAGCCTTGCAGTGATTGGTGCAGGATCGAGTTGGAAAATTCTTTTTGTGGCAATATTCAGACAATTTCCGTTTAAGCGACATATTGAAACATTTTCCGGGATATACTCGGCCTATAAGACGACCCCCGATTTTTGGTTGACTTTTTTTTGTTTCAAAAGTCGTCTTATACGCTGGAAAATACAGTAATATTCTCTCTCTCTCTCTCTCTCTCTCTCTCTCTCTCTCTCTCTCTCTCTCTCTCTCTCTCTCTCTCTCTCTCTCTCTCTCAAAGCTGTTACATCCCTGTTGCTCACTTCTACTACCAAATCGTTTTGAGAGCTATCTCAAGACCATAATGAAGACCAGTTAATAGGATGTAATTAATTCAAATATATAGGCCACATGAGTGGTATTTATTTCAAATATTTTTATACTGGAAACTAATAGTAGAAATAAAGTTAGAACATCATGTGGTAATGTGGCTATTGCTCTTCCGAGTACTTCTATCCTTGTGTCCCTATCAGTGCTAAAATACTCACTTATGCTACCTATATCTACTAAACACAATCACACAATTTTATTCAATGTCACGATTTTATATATATCATAGTTCTAAAGAGCATATACCTCAATTTATTCACTCGCATAATAATGTTCAATTAATATCCCTTAATATGCTTTATTGCTCCCACATTTCTATATTGGTCATATAATGTCTTGTTATTGAAATGTTTTTATTTCTATATTCAGCTGTTATTACTGTAAGAATTTATATAAACATGAGTGGAAAAATTAGAAATTCAAATATCCAAGAAAATAATTCACCATCATAAGTAATAGAGAAAATAAAATAATAGACATATTTTATCAAAGTTGTAATACTAGGCAGCACTGGGACTTCATAGATATGACAGAGGTTAAAGAATGTGCCTTTGGTGACTGACCTTGGTTTGATTCCTGAGCACTGCCAGAAAATAATAATAAATTCTAAGTACAATTTGTTGTGACCCAAACACAACCCTTCAGTAAAAAAAAGAATAATTTTAATTTAAAAACAAGATGAACAATATTTAAGGAAATATTTAATGCTACTCAAAAGGTATGAGATAAATCATTTTATTTAATACATATGGGGTACATAGCCTACATCCTTGAATTTACTTTATTACAAATGAGTAATAGATGTACTCAAAGTTATACATGTAGTTATGGATGCTGTGAAATGTTTAAATTATAGAAAGAAGGGAACAAAAAAACATTTTAATTCTTTTACCAAAGTTCCTGTAGCTAACCTCAAACATCCTTCTGAGGAAAACATAATTTTCTTTTTTTCATAGTTGAAAAAATTTTAATAGAAAATTTTCCCAAATAATGCTTAAAATGTTGAATAATTGCTAAGGCACCCATAGGTAAGTGGCAGAGATGGGATCCAAAGTCTTCTATATTTTATTGCATCTTAAATTTTTACTAACTCGAAAGTCTATATTTTTGATTAAAGGCAGCAGAGCCTTCACACTGATGTGTGTAACAGTGTCCGGAGGTTAAACACCTGGATTCTTAAGCATATTGCCAATACATAAAGGCTTACTAAGCAAACAGAATCAATGAGCATTATGATGCCAATTAAAAGTTTCCTATTACATCTTTTGTAACTGGTCAAATAACTATTGATATTATTTCTTAAATTAACTAATATTAAATGGAGACACACTTTCTATGTAAATTAAAAGACTATTACATTGTCATATATAGATATTAATAATGGATCATTTATTAATATTGTATCATAGATATATAGAAATTATGGGTAATTTAAAATAATTTTCTCCCTATAAACATTAAATAAATGATGAGCACATCCTTATATAAAAAACGCCATGAGCTTGCCCCAAGCAACCCCAAACTTAGTGCACTTACTACAATTGTTTTCAGCTCCACAATTTGTTCCTGTTACCTAAAAATATATTATTTCCTATGTGGATCCTTGAAATCCATATTAAATTAAACTAGCAAACAAAACTCCAGATTGTGAAGTGATATTTACTTAAGTGTTTAAGAACACCTCAGTGTTCTATCTAGTTCTCATGCTGGTTCATTACTGGTCCCCATATACAAGTGTTTGGTTTGTGCTGGTATCTCACTGGTTCTATCTCTTTTTTTTAATATAAAATCTTTATTTAAGTACCATAATTACAAGTTTTATCTTTAGTTGGGTTTCAGTCATAAACAGAATACTCCCCTTCTTCAGTGCAACATTCTCATCGCCAATATCCCCCCGCTCCTCCCCAATCCTTGCCTGTATTTGAGACAAGCATTTACTTCTCTTACTCATTAAGATTGTCTTGATAGTTGTTAATATAGTTATTTCCCTGACAAAGAATAGTGGTTTTATCTCTTGAAATTCACTGCTGTCTTCCTGAATCATTGATGATAATCTAGTTTGTCAGTGAGTTTGACAGTCTCTGTTCTGTCTTCCTATTATCTTTGCTTTCAAGTCATGTGGGTGAAACTGTTGCTTTTCTTCCCTCTGCTGAGCATAGATGTAGCATGAAAGATCACCTGGTCTATGTCCTCTTTTATAAGTAACTATTTCAGCCCCAATTCTATATCTATTTAACTGGGTTCCATGCCTATTGGATAAAATTCAAAATGAACAATTGGAATGGAAAGATAGTACAGAGAGACAGACCAGAAGTTTTATCTCTAGCACCTCAGATGGTCCCCTGAGCTCAAGAAGTGATCCCAGATCACAGAGCCAGGAATAATTCCTGAGCATTGTGAGTGTGGCCAAAAGTGAATTAAAAAAAAAAAAGACCAAAAAAGAACCAATTTTCTTTATTAAGTTAACCTAAAACCTTACTAAATCCCAACTCCAACATAATAACCTCCACCCTCCAGGAGTAGGGACCCTTAATTCATTTAGGAAAAAACGTATGAAATCCATGCTATAAACCAAACCCTCTTCCTTTAGACCACTCAACACCACGACACCACTTCTCTTTCCCTGGCAGGAGTGGTATTGGAGGATTTCAGAGGGTCATTCACATACTGAGCTGGTTTATTGAAATCTCCCATAAAGTTTCCAGATACTATGGAGACAACTTGATTGGAAGATAAAAATAAGTATTAAGCAACCTTAAGAACAGTGGAGGAAAATTGATCCCAATAATATGGCACTCTTCCCAACTACAAACATGCTTGTAATCGTGGTGCTTAAATAAAGATTTATATTAAAAAAAAAAGACGGCACTCTTTACACATGGAAAGAGTCTTTACACAAGGAAATTTATGGCAAAGAATTAAGTGTTACTTACTAGTGGGAAGAGAAGTTCACAGTGTACATATTTTGAAAAGGCTCTAAAGTTGACATCGATCATTTTTGTTGTTGTTTGGTGGTCAGTCCTGGAGTTTGGGTTTTCTGTCTCCATTGGTCAGCAACTGTCTGTGTCTAACTCTCCAGACTTATGGTATGAAGAATTTATCCACTTTTTCATGGATCCAGAAGGGACTATCTGTAACCTAGAACCTAGTAACTGAAAGAGTAGAGAGAAGGAGTAGGTAGTCACCTTTGCAGAGAGTTTGTAGTTATGGTGAAAATGTTCCATCCCAGTAAGTTTTAAACCTGGGATATAAGCTACCCAAAGTTGCCCCAATAATTTGTCATTTCTATGGCCAAGCAGGCCATTCCATTCTTCAGAAGAAAGGTAATGTCTTTTCCATTACTTTTACACTTGATCTTAGCCAAAAGGCTGAGAAACGATTTTTCCATTACTTTTAATGTTACCCTTGCTTCTCCTTTCAGAGCTCAGTAGATTTGGGAGCTGCTAAAGCCCAGTGCTCATGATATTTGCCTTTTGGTGATATCAGCTATACTTTTTTCCACCTTGGGTTGTAACCCTGTTAAAAGTGATCATCTCTATAGCCCTGCAACTTCAACAGGGTCTGTTTAGGAAATCATTTTCTCAGTGTCCTCTCTAATGATTAAAATGGCACTTTTCTTTTGAAATGACATTTGCATTCCCAAATATTCCCAAACAATGCCATTTGGTTTAGCACGTTTTTATATGGTCAAGGCACATGAATTTTAATGGCCTAAAAGAAATAATGCAGTTGAGATTCATAGTCCTTTATTGACTTTTACTGTTTGATTCAAGGCAGAGTTTTAGGTCTTAGAAAAATGCAAATGAATTTTTTTCATTGCGGAATATTACATTTGAGACAGCTTTATCCTCTGGCTAAGGACTTATTTTTTTAAAGGCAGCTAAGAATGCTATGTCTTAAGTAAATAAATCTTGGCCTATTTATTTTAAATAACAGAAATGTCTAGCAAAAAAGTATAGACCACAGCAAGAAAGTGACACATTTCATAAATATAAACATAGAAACTTTAGAAAAAGTAAAGATCCTAAGAAGATAAATTTTGAGCCTCTTCCAAAAAGATACTAGGAAAACACTGGAGTTTCTACAAAGTCATCAGCCATAACACACCAAGCATCAAAGCTATAAGCTGCAGGTTACCATGATAGGTCACAGACCACATTAATCAAGATGGGTCAGTTACATATGAATTGAATCCTTCTCTTCCGTGTAAATGGAGAAGGTTTGATATGCTTTTTGTTTGTTTATTTGTTTTGGAGCCACTACCAGGTGTGCTCAGGATTTACTCCTAGTTTCACATTCAGGTTTCACTCTTGATGGGGTTTGCAAGAAAGCAGCATGTGTCAAAATAATCCTTGACCAGCTGCAAAGCAAGAGCCTTACCCATTCTCAGTGGTCGGCAACCTTTTTGTTCAACTGAGTCAAATCTCGCCAAAACCAGGATTGAAATTTATTTTGAGAGCCACATGTTTTTTGTATTCTTGTTTGTTTTTTTTGTTTTTTGTTTTTGTTTGTTTTTGGCTGTCCTCAGGTGTTACTCCTGGCTCTATGCTCAGAATCGCTCCTGGCAGGCTCATGGGATGCTGGGATTCGAATCACCGACCTTCTGCATGAGAGGCAAATGCCTCACCTCCATGCTATCTCTCCGGCCCCAAAAGTCACATTTTTAAAATCGAAAATACATAGGATGGTACACTGATTTTAGTTTCAATAAGAGTTTGTTGAGAATATTCTGCATGCAAGTATCCACATAGGTCAGGAGGATACAAATAACACAACTAATAAAACAAAAACTTTTGAACAATATTATTTATTGATAACGTTAAATTCTATAAAATTTGCCTTATAATGTAGAGAAAATTACATTCTGATAATGACTGACAAAGTCACAAACACTAATGTGAACATTGGCCTTGCATTTCCTTGGGAAGTTTGAGTAAGTCAGGTTTGTATGTTGTTTTTAATTTTAGGTACGATTCCAGATTCTCATCGATAAGACGATTTCTCAATTTACTCTTGATAAGATTCATGCTTGAAAATGATTGTTCATATAAATATGTAGACCGAACAAGGAAAGAACAGCAAACACTAGCTTTTTTAGTTGATTATATGAGTCAGGAATACTATTCCAAGAGTTAAAAATCAACATATCTTCCTTCACCAGTTCTTTCAAAGCAGACCACTTGTGCTGTGAATTAAGTTCACATTTGTGTTTCTCCAATCTTTCTAAATTAGCACAAAGATGTTCAAATTTTGAGCTCCACAGTTCTTTGTTTTTTTAAATCTAGAAATTGCATTTCAAAGTTGCCAATGTCAATATTAAAGGGAGAAAAATTTAATTCTGTTACAGTGGCATCCAGAGGTTTTTAACAAAGGCCAACATCGCTTTGCTGTTTCTGAAATCCTGAAACCTCTTGAGCAAAGCTTCCCTGTATTTAAAAGTGTTGTTTTAACATAGGTAATGTCAAGATCAGGATTATTTTCTTGGTGATGTTTCAATAGGCTTGGAAGGTGAATCAAAGTTTCCCTGTCAAAATCTTGAACAAAAACAGATAATTTATTTTCAAACGAAATAACTTCTAACATCAAAAAAAATGTGTTTCCTTTCCCCTGTAGTTTATGATTAAACTGATTTAGATGTAAAGTAACATCCACCATGAAATACAATTTTTGAATCCACTGACCGTTTGTTAATTCTGGATAGTGAAAACCCTTCTGGAGGAAAAATGCTTTGATTTCTGATAATAAGGAAGCAAAACGTTTCAAAATGTTTTCTCTTGATAACCAAAATGCGCTGAAAATTTGAAACCCTACAATATGGAGATGAAATAGGTAAAAGAGAAAAACCTTTTAACAATCTTTAAAAGCAAGAACAGTGTTCCAGAGAAAAGTAGTGATTTCACTGAAAGGAAAAAAAAATCTGTTGACACTTTAGTGTGTGCTACAAGAAACCAAACTAAAATACACACAAAGACAAAAACAGCACTTTGTTAAAGGCATATGATATCATATCATAAAGGAATTATGATAGAGTGCCTGAAACATTTTAAAAATATTTTTATTTAAGCATATTTGTTACAAAATTATTCATACTTATGTTACAATCATAGAATGTACACCATCCTTCACCAGTGCACTTTCCCCACCACTAATGTCCCTTGTTTCCTTCCCCTTCACCCTCCTCTGCCTATGTCAGGGGCAGTCATTTTGCTTTTTTCTCTCTATCTCTCTTTTCCTTTATGACACTGATTTTTGCGAAATTTCCTTTATGACACCATGGTTTGCAATATTGTTAATTAAAGGACACCTTACATGTCATTTATCCATTTTCAGCATCCAGTTCTTGTCCAGAGTGATATGTTCCAACTAGCAATGTCATAATGTACCTTTCTCTATTCTAACTGAGCTCACCACTTTTTGTGGCAAACTTCCTATCATGGACTAGTCCTCCTGTCCCCCATCTCTATTTTCTCTAGATATTATCACCATATTGCCATTTATTATTCTTATATGCCACAAATGATTATTTTGTGTCTATACCTCTCCTTCTAACTCATTTCACTCAGAATAATAATCTGATGTGTTGATGTCTGTACAGATGATGCACTGT